>JXCR01134696.1:0-35300 GCA_002079205.1 Phalaenopsis hybrid cultivar
AAAACTTAAAAGAGTTCACTTTCATTCAATTTAAGGGGTTCCACATTGCACCTGCTAATTTAACAAATAACTGAAGGCACAGAGCGAAGCGAGGGAATTAAAAAAAAAATGACTCAGTTACCCTCCTAGGACTACTTCCCTGTTGCCCTAACCACTTCGTAGGTGGGATCCCAAGTCCTTCACTACTAATAAACTAATTCTTATCTTTGTATCAACCTCGCAAGTTATCTTCATCATGGATTGTGATATAAAAACTATTATAAGATTTATCAATTCGTAGTAGTCTTCAATATCCGTGTGTTCATAATTTTCTTCTAAATTTCTTTCGGTGTGTTCATAATTTTCTTATAAGACGAGCAGGGTTACAAATTTAGCATGTATTCCCTCTGAATTTTCTTGAGAAAGCACTTTTTAGTATTTACACTATGAACCAATTGGATGGACCCTTGGCTCGCTGAAGGGGTGACAGTGATTGCAATTGTTGTACTTCTGTGGGCATATTGGGGCCCACACACCATTCAAGAGCCATAGAAGGTGAAGGTGAAGGTGAAGGTGAAGGTGGTGGGGTTACTCAACCCCACTAGATCGGTTCAATTCGAACTATCCTGAGTTAAATATTTATATATATGCGGCCAATATAGCCTCAGAGTTGTGCTAAGATTCCTTCAATTTTGTTCTATTAGAATTATGCGGCATTTACTTTTTATATATATATATACATAAAAAATGCACTTTTTTTATTTTAAAAAAATGAAATAGAACTAACTTTTCATGCATAGGTAAGGTGATATGTATGTAAAAATTGAAGCTTTGATGTTAAATGTGTGAAGACATAAGATTTGAGTAGTGTGGTATGTAAATCTTAATTTTGACTATAAATTTCATTTTTTTCAGAGTCGAACTAATTCTTGTAATAATTTCTAAGCATAAATTGGCATTGGTTAATTTAGAGTTTATTTGCGTGAAATAATTTCTAAGCATAAATTAATTTCGTTAATTTAGAGTTTATTTATTTCTTAGAATGCCAAGTCTTAGTGACAATTATGTTAGAAATTATGATCTGAATGTATTTCAAAACTCGGATTTTTATTTTGAGAGAGAATTTTCCCCCATCTCTTTCATTTTAGTCCTTCAATAGGAAAAATATTACATCAGAATTGCTAACGTAGAGCTACGTTAGGAGTCCACTCATATGCGGATACGTGGCTTCAAGAAAACGCACACGTTTTCCTGTGATCAGACCCGGTAACACATGAGAATATTCATCTCTTGTTATTCCGGGTTATTCAAGTGTTATTGTGATGTTATTAATGTGTTATTGTGTTATTATAACGCCGAGAATATTCCCAGAACATAATAACACATGAATATCACCACAATAATACCTGAATAACCAAGAATAACACGGGAGGAATATTCTCCTGCATTAAAACTATTTTTTTTTCCGTCACCTCCACGTGTCCGCATATGAGTGGACTACGAACGTAACTCTACGTTAGCAGTCCTGATGTAATATTTTTTTCCTTCGATATCATATTTTGAAAATAACAGGGTTTGAAATGTAATCGATAAATTTCCGAAATAAAAGTGAAAATAATTTTTTGTGGGATCTTGCTAAATCTACTAGATTCATATTGAAATTTGATTATTTATAAATAATTTATGTTTTACTCTTGAACAGCATTTATAAGTAATACTTAAAATCCTGAACAATTCAACATTAGTTCAGTAATATCAGTAATAGCGTTATTCATGTTAAAGATTTAAGTGGTAAGCATGTAAAAAAAAATGTTAGATTTATAAATATATAAGAATTGTGTGGTAGGTATGTAAATGGTCTAAAAAATAATGCAAGAAGAGAGTTTTATGTAACCTCTTATGAAATATCATGCATAAATTCACTTTTTTTGCGTTTAAAATTCATAGTAAAATGTTTATTTTTGATAATTTTATAGAGAGAAATACAAGATCTCAAAAAAGTAATCTTTTTAGAAAAGAAGACAAAAAAAAAACATTTTAAGGATGATAATGTGATTCCATAAGCTTATTAGAAAAATAACATTGCACAAAACTTTTAGATATTTATAATATAATATGTAAAATTTGATTATTTATATTTATAACTCTCAAATCTTTCATATCATATAAAAAATATCACTATTACGAACATTTAAAAATTAAAATGTGTCTTTTCAAGTTTTGATATAGTTTGTCATCTTCTAAAAGAGCCCTTGTGGATGGTGGGCAGCCCATAACTTAAATACTGTTTTTCGGCTCTACACCTAGCCGATGTGGAACTATTTGTCTGTGACATTCTCCTCCACCCAATCATGTGACGCCTTCATCACAAATCGGCTCCACCGAGGGTCCCACTGGACCATGGAGAGTCCACACACCTAACAGACAGTAATCTGCTCTGATACCACTTGTCACCTCCCAAAAAAGCTCTTGTGGGTGATGGGCAGCTCAGGACTTAAATACTGTTTTTCGGCTGTACACCTAGTCAATGTGGGACTATTTGTCCGTGACATTCTCCTCCACCCAATTACGTGACGCCCTCGTTACGGGCGGCTCCACCGAGGGGTCCCACTGGACCATGGAGAGTCCACACACTCGGGTATTAGATATGCAAATACATAAGAATTGTGTGGTGTGTGTATAAGGCTTTGTTTGGGAGGGCGTTGGGAGAGCGTCGCGGGGAGCTGCCGCACACTGCGGTCGTTTGGGAGCACGTTGGAAGCGTGTCGCGAGGCGTTTTTGGTTAAATGCCGGCCGTGTAAAGAGTCCTGCATCCCGCGTTTGACATTGGCTTTTTATGGTTGAGCCCTGCTTCCCTTCTCTTTGCTAGTTATGATCATGAGATTACTCGCTTGAATGTTAATCGAGAAGATTTGCATACTCTCACGTCTAAACCAACTTATTGGCGTACAATCTCGGTAATATTTTCTGTGTCTTCATTTTAACAGAAGGAATGGCCAATGGATTACTTTGGGCAACTGTAGAAGACCTGGCGAGGAACAGAGGAAATATGCTCTCTTCATCAGACGGTCTACATTAGTTCCCTTTATCTTAAGCAGTTCTTTTAAAATTTAAATGTCTTGTTGACAACAAAATTGAATGATCATAGTGTTATTGGATTCCTCTCGTCGAGACTCTTGATCTGAATATAACCATGTCAAACTCTAAGATCATTTGGTTTTCAAATTGATATAACAAAATCTTTAACTACATTTCTGTTGTTTGATTTGGGCTCACTTGTACTCGAATTACATCACTCTCGACATCATAGGATTTGTCTAGCTGATATGCTTAGCTTGATTATAAATATGTTGCCTCTACCATCTTAAATTTGAATTTAGAATGTTTCTTGCTCATTGATGAAAATTTATTGATGACATATCAAAGTTAAATATTCTTCATTATTATGTTCAAATCAGTCTTAATACAATCAAGCATAATTACACTATTATTATTCAAGTTAAAAAACTATTATCTTTTAAATTAAATTTGAATTAATTTTAATGAATTAAAATAACTTATAAAGTTAATTTGGTTCATGTAATCCCATAAATTGTTTATTAATATTTTTTTTTGTGTGATTTTCTTAAATTTCCACCAATATATGATATTGCCAACTGTGAGAAAAAATATTCTGTCTGGATGTCCGCACGTCCGGACGGCCAACCACCGGTGGCCATGTCGCCCGCCGATGAAGTGTATGGCGTCATGGTCGCCGATGGTTAGCCGTCTGGATGTACGGTGTCCGGACGAAATATTTTCTCCAACTTCGATCCGTATTTATAAATTTCATGACTCCATTTGATTGCGCTTTTACGAGCATTAAATTTTTTTCTTTGGTTCGCTTAAGTATAAATAAATTCTAAAGGTTGCCCCAAAGTTAAGAGCTAAAATTTAAGAAAGGTTTACATAAATACCATTAAATTCTTTTTTATTTACATATCTAACACCTAAACTTCAATTTTGATATACATACAATCTCAGCTATGCAAAAAATGTGCATTTTACTTTTTGAATGTCAAAAATGGTGATATTTTTATGTTATATGAAAGATTTATGTGGTATAAATGTAAAATAGCAAAGTTTTTGGGTTATGTTTGTAAATATATATGAATTGGGCTGTAGGTGTGTAAATGTCCCAAAATTTAAAACTTATAATTTAATTTTATATGCATATTATAAATTCAATAGAATATCCGGATTTAATTCTAATTTTAAATAACGACACTTGGAAACTTTATTTATTGATTTTTAAGTTAGAACCGGGTTGTATCTAGAAACTTTTATAGAATGAGAATGATAAAACAAGTTATTGAAAAAATATTGCATCTGGACTGCGCACGTAGAGTTATGTGATGAGTCCAATGAAATCACGTCACGTAGAGTTAACAAAAAAAAATCGGTATGGTAATACAGGGGAATATTCCCCGTGTTATTTCATATTATTTATATGTTATTGTATGTTATTCAGGTGTTATTGTGTTCTGGGAATTAACCCAGTGTTATAATAATACAATAATATATCAATAACACTTGAGTAACACATAATAACACCCGAATAACGCACAATAACACATAAATAATACGGGAGGAATATTTCGTTGTGTTACCAGACAGATTTTATTTTTTCTTTTCAGTCACCGCAACTTGGCGTGATTTCATTGGACTCCGCACGTAGCTCTACGTGGGGAGTCCTGATGCAATATTTTCTCGAAGTTATTTGTGTAGAAAGACTATTTCAGATATTATTTTTATTTTCTTATTTTATTTTTAATTATTTAAAACTCTTTTAATGTCTATCACATTATTTACATGTTATTTAATTAAGAAACTAATTTATTTTCAATATGTATAAGTTTAATTTTTTTAATAACATGACTATCAGACCTTTGAATTTATATAATCATACCTTATAATGAATGACACATTCATAACAACTAAAACATACAAATAAGAAGGAAGGAATATTCACTTAATGATTAAACTTTTTTTTTCTTCTTTATTTTCAAATATCTAGAAATTTAACTTATGTTTAAATAATAAAAACATCAAATTTAAAAACATTTTTATGTTATATTTTGAAATATTTACATCCATGCCTTTCAATTCCTATATATATATATATATTGNACGCTCGCACATAAAAAGTATGTAGCACGAATCTTGAAGTGATTGGACGACCAACAGAAAAGGCGACGTTGTGCCCTAGGATTTGCCAGAGACCACCCAGAATCTCATATCTAGCCAAGTGGAGCCAACATGTAGAAGGGAAGATGATCCTCAGACAAGCTAGACTCAACAACCTTCCTCGAGTCAACTAGCAATTGTTTCAGTCCATAGGCTCCCTGCCCCATCCGATTGAACTACATTTTATGCTCCTGATTCCATCTGGCTAGACCCCTTAGTTGGCTTTCAAAACTATTCGGACGGATGCTATTTCAGACACCCAACATTAAATCTATGTATTGACTAATATACTCCCTCTGTATCCATGTATTCTAGAGGTGCAAAATATAATCATAAAACCTCCATTCTTATAAATAGAGGACTCATTTTATGAATAAAATTTATGTGATTTTATCGTTCTACAATGCGCTATTATTTTCTCTATTCCCCACTCTCATTTCTTCTCGTACTCTAATGTTTATGTGGCTCCCGAACATATTTGAATTCAATTATATATATATATATATATATATATATATATATATATATATATATATATATATATATATATATNTTAGGTATTTGATAATTTATGTGCATAGAAATTGGTTGGTAATTTCAAGGTGTTATGTATATATGAATTGCGTGGTACTTGTCAAATTAAACTAGTATTGCTAAAAGGTCTATACTATCCCTCGTGGGGAAGCCTTCCTGCCAGCTACCTTATCTCTCCACTTCTTCTATAAGCGGACATGGCGCCGGACGGTCTCGACACTGCGAAAAATAANGTACATAGAAATTGGTTGGTAATTTCAAGGTGTTATATATATAAGTAAATATGAATTGGGGGTACCTGTCAAATTAAACTAGTATTGCTAAAAGGTCTATACTATCCCTCGTGGGGAAGCCTTCCTGCAGCTACCTTATCTCTCCACTTCTTCTATAAGCGGACATGGCGCCGGACGGTCTCGACACTGCGAAAAATAATTAGGTGCTCAGACTGCAAACCTACTGCCTGCCGTGGCCTGAAAGAAGCATTGGAAAGTGGAGGAGAGAGAAGGCTATGGCGATTTCCCTGGCTCCAATTGCTTCTCTGTCACTGCTTGCAGGAAACAAGTTTAGTGTAGATAAAAGAAGCCCTCTTGCTCTCTCAATGATCTCCGGTCGANAGAGAGAAGGCTATGGCGATTTCCCTGGCTCCAATTGCTTCTCTCTCACTGCTTGCAGGAAACAAGTTTAGTGTAGATAAAAGAAGCCCTCTTGCTCTCTCAATGATCTCCGGTCGAACATCGCCTCTTCTCCACACCTCTTTTCTGGGGTTTCCACCAGCTCCATTCTCTTTTCCCTCGTCCTCCTTCTCGGGTACGCTTCCGCTCAAACCNGCGCCTCTTTTCTGGGGTTTCCACCAGCTCCATTCTCTTTTCTCTCGTCCTCCTTCTCGGGTACGCTTCCGCTCAAACCCTCTGCTCCATTTTCTTAATTGGTTCTTCAATTTGGTAGTTAATGACGTCATCTTTGGTTCTGTGAACTTAATATCAGCTGTTAGATAGGATCTTCGCGCTTTGTTTTTTCTGTTTCGCTTCATTCAATCTAGGTTTGGAAAAAGAAGAATTTCTGGGTCTTCTTTAAAGTTTAAATCTGTTGCTTTCCTTGAAGGGGTTGTTACATGCCTACCACCACAACCATCACAAAGTCCTTGTTCCTCTTCATCCTCGGAAGACCCACCACAAAATCCATGCTAACATCCAGTCATGGTGCCTCTGGTGTTGGTAGTCATGGTGCCTCTGGTGTTGGTAATGGAACTATACAACCAAGCATTCTCCCCTCTTATCTTTGCCATATGACAAATCCTGCACTGTCTAATGTGTCACTCCACATCTCTCATCAGTCGGGCCCAAAATAAATGCTCCCTCACGAGAGTGAGAGTCTTGTTCCTGCCAAAATATCATGTCAACCCCCACTGTGGCTCTTTTGAACAATGACCTCTCTCAGCGAGCATCTAAGAATGCACAACTTTAGTAGAACAAGTAGCATTGCTCCTAGATTTATTTAAAGTCCCCATCTACTTCATATAAGTCTTTTACTTCCTCAAAACCAACAACTCAAATCTTCATCGATGTGATCAACAAGTGATGACGACTCGTGCGTTTGCTACACAATTCTAGGGTCCCGCCTTGTGCTTAAGTACGAACTAGAATGGTGCTAGAAACTCCACCCAGGTGGCGTGTCAGCCATTCAGTTGTCTGAGCTCTTACAATGACATAAAACTCATTGCCTTATTTTGAGAACTTCCTAGGCAATGGGCTGACCCCCCCTGCTTAGCACTGCCCCAATCACCACGCTAGATGTATCACATTCTACCTCGAATAGTTGGTTGAAATATATTAATGCTAGAACTGGTACCTGAGTCACCTTCTGCTTTAGTGTGTCAAAGTTGGTCTAAGCGGCAGTTGTCCAAGTGAGTTGTTTCCCTTTAAAAAGGTCTGTTAGCGGGGCAGTGATAATGCAAAAGTTTTTGATGAACCGATTGTAAAACGATGCTAACCCCAGAAACTGCCTCAGCTTGGTGAACAACTGTGGTGCGAGCCAGCTTATGATGGTCTCGATCTTTGTGGGGTTCATATGAATATCTGCTCTAAACATAATATAATCCAAAAAACATATCTGGTCCATCATGAAATGACACTTCTTTTGATGACATCTAGTTTTTCTGGTTGCAGTACCTCAAACACTTCCCTCAGGTGT
Organism: Phalaenopsis hybrid cultivar; assembly: GCA_002079205.1. Taxonomy (NCBI): domain Eukaryota; kingdom Viridiplantae; phylum Streptophyta; class Magnoliopsida; order Asparagales; family Orchidaceae; genus Phalaenopsis; species Phalaenopsis hybrid cultivar. The sequence goes on from JXCR01134696.1 coordinate 7,930, forward strand.
TGTAAGTGAACCTCTTCAGAGCGGTTGTATATCATAATATCGTCAAAGTATACCACCACAAACTTTCTGATATGGGCCCATAATACTTTATTCATTAATCTCATAAAAATACTCAGTGTGTTTGCCAAGTCGAAGGGTATAACCGTCCACTTGTATAAACCATGTCGTGTCTTGAAAGTTGTTTTCCACTCATCCCGTGGCCTCATCCGTATATGGTGGTAACCACTGGACAAGTCTGTCTTGGAAAAAATGCTAGCTCCGTGTAACTGGTGCAAGAGATCATCCAGGCGAGGTATGAAAAACAAGTACTTGATGGTGATTTTGCTGATGGCCCTATTGTTGATGTATATCCGCCACGACCCGTCCTTCTTTGGCACCATCAAGACAGAAACAACACACGAACTGGTGCTCTCTCTAACTAGCCTCCTTGCGACGAGATCTTGCACTTGTCGTTGTAACTCCCCGTACTCCGCAGGTCTAAATCTGTAAGCAGATCGATTCGACAACACTGATCGATGTATGAGATCTATGACGTGTTGAATGTCTCTCAGTGGTGGTAATCTCTTCGAAAGGTTGTCGGTCATCACATTTTGGAAGTCATGTAGTAGTATTTGTAGTAGTGCTAGTATCTCACTCTCCTCCTCAGCTCCCTCTAAGAGGACTAATGCCAATGCCACTGAGGCATCTCAAACTGACTGCAGCAAGGTGGCCCATAGAGTTAATGCTTCCTATGTATCTCCACCTTCTCTTGCATCCTTAACAGGTAATAACACAATGTATTTTTGATCATTCTTAAAGGAATAAGTGTTCTTGAAGCCGTCGTGCCGAGTCATGTGATCGAACTATCAAGGCCTACCCAACATAATGTGACAGACACCCACTGGAACTACATCCCACCATACTTGCTCTTGTAGTTGATTCCTAATTGAGAATTCTATTAGGCATGATTGATCCACGCATATCTTGTTCCTTTTCTTCAGCCAAGTAAGGGAATAGAACTGGGGATGTTTCTGCATGGTCAATCCCAATTTCTTCATCATCAGTGCAGACACCACATTTTCACAACTCTCATTGTCTATGATTAAGCTGCAAACCTTGTCTTTTACCGTGCACTTGGAGNGCTCCGGTCGAACATCGCCTCTTCTCCGCACTTTTTTTCTGGGGTTTCCACCAGCTCCATTCTCTTTTCCCTCGTCCTCCTTCTCGGGTACGCTTCCGCTCAAACCCTCTGCTCCATTTTCTTAATTGCTTCTTCAATTTGGTAGTTAATTACGTCATCTTTGGTTCTGTGAACTTAATATCAGCTGTTAGATAGTATCTTCTCGTTTTGTTTTTTTCTGTTTCGCTTCATTCAATCTAGATTTGGAAAAAGAAGAATTTCTGGGTCTTCTTTAAAGTTTAATTCTGTTGCTTTCCTTGAAGGGGTTGTCACATGCCTACCACCACAACCATCACAAAGTCCTTGTTCCTCTTCATCCTCGGAAGACTCGCCACAAAATCCATGCTAACATCCACCCATGGTGCCTCTGGTGTTGGTAATGGAGCTATACAACCAAGCATTCTGCCCTCTTATCTTTGTCATATGACAAATCCTGAACTAATCCTGCACTGTCCACATCTCTCATCAGTCGGGGCCAAAATAAATGCACCCTCACAAGAGTGAGAGTCTTGTCCCTGCCAAAATATCATGTAAACCCCCACTGTGGCGCTTTTGAACAATGACCTCTCTCAGCGACGAGATCTTGCACTTCATTTAACCCCCCCTGTTGTTGGTGCACATCCGCCACGACCCGTCCTTCTTTGGCACCATCAAGACAGAAACAACACACAGACTGATGCTCTCTCTAACTAGCCTCCTTGCGACGAGATCTTGCACTTGTCGTTGTAACTCCTCGTACTCCGCAGGTCTAAATCTGTAAGCAGATCGATTTGACAACACCGATCCATGTATGAGATCTATGACGTGTTGAATGTCTCTCAGTGGTGGTAATCTCTCCAAAAGGTTGTCGGTCATCACATTTTGGAAGTCATATAGTAGTTTTTGTAGTAGTGCTAGTATCTCACTCTCCTCCTCAGCTCCCTCTAAGAGGACTGATGCTAATGCCACTGAGGCATCTCAAACTGACTGCAACAAGGTGGCCCATAGAATTAATGCTTCCTATGTGTCTCCACTTTCTCTTGCATCCTTAACAGGTAATAACACAATGTATTTTCCATTCTTCTTACAGGAATAAGTGTTCTTGAAGCCGTCATGCTGAGTCATGTGATCGAACTGTCAAGGCCTACCCAACATAATGTGACAGACATCCACTGGAACTACATCCCACCATACTTGCTCCTATAGTTGATTCCTAATTGAGAATTCTAGTAGGCACGAGTGATCCACACGTATCTTGTTCCCTTTCTTCAACCAAGTAAGGGAATAGAATTGGGGGTGTTTTTGCGTGGTTAATCCCAATTTCTTCACCATCAGTGCGGACACCACATTTTCACAACTCTCACTGTCTATGATTAAGCTGCAAACCTTGTCTTTTACCTTGCACTTGGAGCGAAAGATGTGTCTCAACCAAGATTGTTCTCATTTTGGCTCTGCTGCAAAATCCTCAGTATTACTAGCAATTCTCCCCCGTTCCTCTGGAGCCGAAGCTCCTCCTTTGGGCTATCCTCTGACCGCTTGTCCATCTCCTCAACGGCGCCCTGGTCTGTGAATGTGACTATTCTGCTTGTGGAACAACTAAAGGCTATGTGGTCGTAACTATGACACATGAAACACTTTCTGGCTGGTACTGTGTTGGAAAAACTGTCTTTCTCTTGTTTATTCCCACTCTGATCCTGCCTATCATTTCCACTACTGCCTTGTTTGCTCCTCCAAAAAGACCCTTATCGGTCACTGTAATTGTAATTGACTACCTGACTGAAGAGTATTGTTTGAATGAGGATTGCTACCTGCTCTATTTTTTTTTTATCGTTCCACCTTTAAGGCTAAGGTATGAACATCTCAAAGCGACTAATAGGGTTGCAGTTGTACCACTTTGCTAATAGCGGGCTTTAGACCTCGCAGGTATTGGACAATCTTCTGCTTCTCTGACTTGATCAACTCACACTTTATCTGCAACTAATTGAATTGCGGTGTGAATTCCTCAATTGAAAGATCTCGTTGCTGCAAGTGGTGGAGCCTCAGAAACATGTTTTGGCGGTAATAAGGTGAGAAATATTTCCATGGCAGTTATTTCCTCATCTTCTCCCACTATGAGATTTTATCAAGCCTTCTATTTTCCTCTGCCTCTGCAACTTCTCCCACCGAAATGAGGCACTCTTCTTCAACTTGATGGCAACAATTTTTCCTATTTATTCTTTTGCACGTCCTTATATTCGAAGATTCATTCCACTGTTTGTCGCCAGTCAATAGGTCATCCAAATCTATTCCTCCCACAAACTCTGGCAAATCCACTTTGATGCCAAAGTCCTTGTGTCCTTAAAATGCGGGCTACTCTTTTGGCTTCCTCTGATATTTAATTCCGAAGTGGTGTCACTGATATCTGCTCTGTGGAGCAGATTTAAATCTTTTTCCTTTTTGCCCCTTTGACTCTTCATTTTGCAGTTAAAGGTAATCTCTCTGGGTTTCATCATCCATCTCTGCTAATCTCTGTTGTAGACAACAGTTCTCTTGTTGTATTTTATCCCAATTGGGGTCTGGCAGGTATCTCCACAGGAGCATGGTTGAAGGTTTGGAATCAACAAAAGAAGAAAAAAAAAGGAAAAAAAAGAAAAATAGAAAGAAAAAGAAAGGAATAAAAAAAAGGAAAAAAAGAAAAGAGAGAGCGAATTCTAGGGAACCCTAGGATAAGACTAGGGTTGGACTAGTTTTGATATCAAACGATACAGGAGTTAACCAACGACGATGGAAACAATTATTATTAAGATAACAACTCGAGGTGTAATCAAGGCTAACAATAATGAAAAAAAGACTAGCAAGATCCAACTATGGCGTAAAAAGAACATTCGTGGATGTTGGCGGTAAGGTGGTTTCGACCTGTGACTGCAAGAGGAGGGATCAGCAGGTGCGAGTGGCTGTTAGAAGATGAAAGGCAGTGGAGGCAGTGATGTCAGAGGGGGCAGCAAGTGCGGGTGGCTGTCAGAAGGTGCCCAGGGTGGAGCTGCAGGTGATGGTGGGCTGCTGTAGGGGGTTAGAGATGAAAAGCGGTCTGCTGGAGAGGTGCAAGATGGTTGGCGACTTTCTGGGGAGGTGCACGAAGGAGTCGGCAGCAAGTGGAAGTTGTTGGGGGTGGTTGATGACTGCAGAAATGACATTGGAAGTGGCTAATGGGCTGCTGGAAGGTGGTCGAAGGAAGCAACATGGTTGGCGGCTACCCGGAAAGGGGAGATGACTGGCGGCCTGCTGGAGGGTACAGGGAAGGTCGGCGACCTGTTGGGAAGTGTAAGAAAGAGCCAGCAGCAGCTGAAAGGTGCTGGAACAACAGAGATAATCATCACATCAGATGAGTTACAGCTGGATTCTCAAAAGGGGACAATGTTGGCGGCAGAATTCTGAACTAAAAAAAAATTTCCCTAACCTAAGCAAACAACAAGCGTGGAGATTTATAGGTATAATAGGTTAGTAGTAGAATAAAAAAGAAATAGAATAGACAAAGGGGAGAATAGTAAATAAATAGAAACAGAAGGGAAATAGAATAAGTAGGAATCATAAAAGGAAGGGGGAAGGGGAGGGCGATATGTCCCCCTCCATAGCTTGGGTGGGATGTTGGACCGGCTCCCTACCGAACCATTTGGTTAAGCCACCCAAGGAGCCCCGCACCAGCCAAACAAGAAAATATTGAGAAGCTTCATGGAGAACCAGAGCAAAAAGTACAAAATAATTCACAAATGCCGCTGGTGTGATTGTTTAGGAGCACGTGGAAGGAACCTCTTGACCAATCTAATTTAAATTAGATCCATCTCTGAGTTATAAGAGGTGACGTTAATATCAAATATATTTGAATAGGATTGGTAAAGAGTTTATTTGCATGTGCTCCGGTGATGCGCCAACCATCTCACCGACCACTAATGTGAGTCCTCTACACTTTTTGTTCCGGTTCTCTATGAAACTTCTCAACCTTCTCTTCTTTGGCCTATCTATAGGCTTTGTTAAATTTGCTGTGCTAATGTGAAGATGATTGTTTACTGCCGTTCATTGACTCTTTCTTGGTAGTGTTGCGATTGTAATATCGTATGTCATATTGTATATGTAGTTGTATTAATATGTTGAAAATCATTATATAAATAATAAAAAGTTAAAAAAAATACATGATCACATGATAATGGTCATACACATGAGAATGATAAGATATTTTCTCTAGTGTGGATGAGAGTGGCAGCATGAATACATGAGAGTTCAATCATCTGTCAATACCTACAACTACACTCTTTATTCCTGACGTTCATTTCATATATTTTTTGTCCCTCAACCTCAACCTCAACCTTATATGCTGGTGATTATTTGATAATTAATTGTATCTTTTTTGCTCTTCTCTTTAATATACTCTTCAATTGTAGGAACCAATTCTTCTCTTCACCTAGTTGAATTCATCTTGCTTACAGCTCTTTTTCCGTTAACATGTCTCTAATCATATCCACTAAATCCACAATGGCCTTATCCCTAATCTTTCCAATCCATGATTTGAAAGGTTCAGACATGTTGATATTTGACTGATTTTTTATTTCTGGCGAGAATTTACATTTAGACCATTTGTTAGGTAGACTGATCAAATAAATTTAAAGGTGGGGGTTAATTTATAATATTTCATTAGCTTTCACATCAAGATCAAATCTTGTGTATGCATTTGAGGCTAAAGCCAAACATTGTTTCGAACCATTTGACTATCATGAAAATGGTGTTATTTTTTTTATATTTTTTCCTCGGATGACACATACAAATTACATGTTATGTATTAAAGATTACAATTTTAAGTGTCTCGGTCAAACCCTTTTTCATACCTGAAATAAACCATAGTGATCGACTTCATATGCAAAAGAAATAACTAAATTATTTATAAACCAGATTCATGAGCTCCTTGATTCAGATTCGACAGCTGTAAATGCAATAGTAAAAAACTCATTATTTTTATCCAATGCATTTTCTGCAATCAACGCTCCCAAATATTTGGATTTTAAGCGATAAGTATCAACGTCCACGAGATGTCTGCAACCAGCCAGAAATTCATCAATGAATGCTCTAAAACTAACAGATAATATCTCAAATATGTGATCTTATAATCAATCATGTTATGAAAACTCAAATTCTTTTTAATAAGCTTTGTGTTTAATGCAAGAACTCACCTGTAACTATCACTACTGATCCAAATATGTTGTCTCACGCTAACTGTTTGGACTTCCATATCTTCATATATGATAATGACAACCTATACTGATTTTCAAAGCTAGTATTAATTTGTTTGAGGCATATTTGAAAAATTTTTATCATATTTTGTATATTATTGGTCACCCAACTAGACTTTGCTTGTTTATTACTGGTTCTGTTGACATCTAGGCAAAGATACAAAGTTTCATTTTTTTTATTTTAATATTTGACCATTGACACAAACTGAAGCTCTTACTCTCCACGGGAAGTCAATATAAGAATAAGTTGTAATAACCCTCTTTCTATCACTAGCTTTAATCATAACAAAATTATTGCCAATGACCATTGGCTGACTAAATTATCTCAAACTCGCCGTACTTTTAAACTGAGAGTCAACTTGTAAAGTTATCTCCTTGGTCATTTAGTTCATTAATTCTTCATCAATATATGGATCAAATCCATCTACATTTTCTATTACTATCAGTACTTGAATGATGATACTCAACCATTTCACCATCATACGGCATGATTGTCTTCAAATTATCTGTATTAATAGAGGCAATTCAAATATTTGAATATTATAGAAGCTTTGTACAAGTATATGAACAAAACATTAATTAAAATCTAACAGAAATTTATATACCTATAGATAACCAACACCTAGACTTCAAAGTTAACATAATGCAACCTCTAATGTGATCGGAAAGATCTAAGTTCCATAATTTTAAAAAATAAATTATTAGATCTGTAAAAATATTTGAATTTAGTGGTATGTATATACATGTCCCAAAAAGAAAGATTTACATACTACCACTCAATTCATGTGTATTTATGTATATAACACCTAAAATTAAATCGCAGAGCGCGACTAATAACTATTTTTTTTTAGATATTTTGGATAAATAATCCAAGCTTGAGTGGCATTTAAAAAGACAATAATCGGTTCAAATTTATTATCTTTATGTATATATTGGTTGTTAGTAATTAATCACTTCACATAGAGGAGAATAAGCTTGATTGATTTTATTATCAATTAATTATTAAATAGTTCAAATTTATTGTTTGCATTTAGATCGTAATTGAAATTATTTGGGCAAATTATATTCGTATTATACTATTTAGAATGTAACATGAATTCGAGCTAATTTCAAACAAATTAAAATAAATAAATAACAAATTCAAAAGGTTCTGACTTGTGAATCTTTAACATTCTCTAAATTGCACCACCATTGGCCATTTCAAACATATGAAAATATTGAACAGAAGTTTAAAAAATTAAATAAACATTACCATATCATCAAGTCAAATTATCACATGTGCCCGTATATGTACTCTTGTTTCATAAGATATGTAATTCTATTAAGATGGGTGGAGCAAATGATTCCGCTTTCAGAAATATGTAAAACACATCTTTATTTGTTCAATTAAAGCAATAATTGTTAAGCATCTATGGATGTCTATTGTAATTGGAGCGATAGAGCACATCTAAAGGAAACAGGTAGATAATTGGAAGAGATTGCTTGAACTATCATAAAGGATTCAACAACTTTATTGCAACTCTACAAGCTTCGTCAAAAAAAAAGACATTTTGTTCTTGAATTTTTTTGTTTTATTTGAACAATTAGAAAAAAAAATTAAACTAATGTTCAATTATAGCTTGTAAAATAATTGAAGACAGAGCAGTAGCTTCCAGGCTTGTGTCCTAAATTTCCTGGTTATTGATTCTTGAGTTGCTTGCTTTTCTGATGGCTCCGAAGCTGTTTTAGAATTCATAAACACATAGATTACATGAAGTATTAGCTATTAAGCATCATAAATAACAAATTGGATTACCCTGAAAACATGAGTTATGCAAATCAATCAGCATTCCTCTTGAAATAATGATTCTTCTGGAGTTCAACTAACTACATCACCAGAGCTGAGAAGTTATTGTGTGGTATTCAGGGGAGAGCTCTCTTCACGGGAGTCGATGTATGTAACTATTTGGTTGCATTGAGATATGCTGGAAATGAGTTTAAATACGTGCAAGGGAGCTAGCAATGAGAATGGAGACAGAGGAAGGGGACAACGTTATTAGTGACTGATAGGGTGGGAGATGGAGGTAAGCAAAGTGGTAAAGGGGTAATGGGGGTGACTATTTTGAAGAAATGGGATGTTTTGGGTGCTTAAAATGTAAATATTTGATTTTGAGTGTTTAGTATATAATATGAAATATTTTAGGTGGTAAATATGTAAAAAATCTTCTTTGTTTGTACCTTGGGTTCATCTCTCCTCACGATCTTAATGGTGAATTTGACCTATATGCATCTTGATTTTTCACTCTGCGGTGAAGCCTCTGCTTTAGATGCGGTATAATTTAGGTCATTTAGAGTGTGTTTGGGATCAATTTTATCTTTTATTTTTATTTTAGTTTTTATTTATTTTTAGAAATATGTTTGTTTAATATATTTTTAACACATTTTTATTTTCGTTATTAATAACAAATAAACATATTTTTGAAAACACTCAAAATATATTTTGGGTGTTTTGATGTTTTCAAAGACAACCATATTCTAATCAAACACATTAACGTTTTTTGTTTCAAATCAAAACAAAACAAAAAAAAAAAAACAAAGCAAAACAAAAATAAAAAATAGAAAACAAAAAATAAAAGTTTTCCCAAACTGCCCTTTAGAATTTGAAATTCTATGGAACATCATTGGAAAATAATATCTTAATATCATGTTAGCTAATTCAGAATTCACGTTTTTAGTTCATTTCTTATTTTATACCATGTTTTAATGACCCGGATACCTCTTGGTGGCACAAAGAAAGGGCCTGTCTAGGAGGTGTTATGCGAACACAAATAAACAACTAAAAGGAAGAGAATACTAGAACTTATGTGGTTTGCCAAAGAATTGCCTTTACAGATAATGGGGCTATGGACGCATATAAAAATCCAATAAGAAATTGAGTGGAAGACTAATTGGGGTTACAGGCCAGTATAAAATAAATACTTTTAGAATGCAGATGGCCCCATCGCACCATAAACGACCAAAATAACAGTGGTGGTTAAACTTTTTTTTTTCTTTCCTTCCCCAGTAAAGAGTCATGAAAATCACAAATAAGAAAGAAACCCATTCTAATTTTACCCCTTAGTACTTTGTAAACTTTTTCTCTTCTATCTCAATGAAAGCAAAGTCAATAGCCATAGTTAATTACTTAATTTATTGTTCATCATAACCTTTTCATCATTTAAAAACTTTTGGGTTATTAAAAATTGCAAATACAAACAATGTTTTGTAATGGCATGAACTTGTGGATTCTAGCATGTTGTGATATTTTCACCCATGTAAACTTTTGAACTTAAATAAAGCAATATTTAACTTTACCTTTGATGAATGACACCATAAGTCAATATGCTTGGTTCTCTTATGATATATTTCAAGATTAACCCTAATTATCTCTTAAGAACATCTAACAGCCTTCGTGTAAATCAAGTTTCAATGATGCGAACCTCTCAATCTAATAACATTTTTTATAGCTTGAATCATAATCATTTACTTTACCTTTGCAAGGAAAAACAAAGTACAGTAAGCTAAAGAGAAGCCTTCCAAGTTATGGCTCCCCATTATTTTTTTTTATTATTATTTTTTTAACTTATGGCACCCTATTTTATGACCTTACCGCCAACCTAATCATTATTGAAAAATCTCATCACTTTTAAAAAAATTTGTCTCTACTATATATCAAGCAATAATGTGTTTCTTTACTAATAGCTCAAAATCTATTTCACTTCTTTCCCATGAGAATTTCCATACATTTCATGTTTCTGCTGATAAAAAGTGTGCACTATAGGTTGCTTAGTGCTTCAGATTGCACAAGCATTATTATTTTCTTGCGAAATTTACATGTGCAGCACATAATTATTTTGTATTTACATATCTCACACGTAATATTTCATATTTACATACATAGTATTTTGATGTTTTAAACCTATTCATGCAAAGGTGCATTTCACTCTTTAAAAGTGATAGTTGAGCTATTTTTGATGTCGTAGTAAAGATTTGAATGTTGTGTGTAAATATGAAAGTTTGGGTGTGAGATATGCAAATACATAAGAATTGTGTTTTATTTATATAAATGCCCCCTTTTTAATTGTAAAAAACGAGGAAGAAGCTGTTGACAACCAAAAAAAATGTCTAGCATGGACAGAATTGGTAGGCTTTGTTGTTTGCAAGCAAAACCTCTTCAACGCCTTAACATATTTTTATTGAATTGAAGCAAAAAGGCATTCATTTATATTCTTTTACAATTTTATCCTGTGTATCTACATTATCGCACCAAAATATTTTAGCTTGAATGTTATGCTCAAATCAGCTTTCAAAGTCTAAACCTATGAAAAAAGAAAGTGCAATCCTATGAAATTCATTTTATCAACATACAAGAGATGGTACTACTTGTGTTATAAATAATCTCTTGTAAAATTGGCATCTATGGAAACAATTGTTGATCCTAAAACTGTTAATCTATTCATACTTTTGCTTTGGAAATTGTTTCTTAAATATAACTTTGGAAATTGTTTCAGGCCACACACAAACTACTTCAGTGTGCAAATATGACCATTTTTTTTGCATTCTGGTTATTATTTTGGTGGCCAAGAGTTCTAGTTATAATTGTCAAATAGAAAAAAGATGTGTGAAATTCAAATTTATTGAGAGGTCATATATGTGCTTTTTTGTGAGCAAATCCATTTAAGTTTCTGCATTTCAGCGACATTTTGTGAAAAAATTAACCTAAGAATGGACATAAATTTTAGCGCTCTGTTTTAAAGTTTAGATCATGCATTTGAACTGTGAAGCCCTTTTTGATTGCCTTGATCAAGTGAAACTGATTTTCCTTTAAGAAGAAATAGTAGTTCTGAAATATAAAAGATGCCATCTACCAAAACATTGGATTGAGATAATTTGAATAGTTTCTCTCCCTGGAATTTCTCAGCTCCTTAATTTATCAAGCAAAAAAATTAAGATTAGTGGACTCAAAATTAAAAAAGAAAAAAATTGAATCTATTTATAATTTTTCATCGTGAAAGGTTTTATACACATAAATTGATTACATAATTCTAACATTATATGCATAGAGCAAAAATATATTTTAATATTTGATCAGTCTGCTAAACTTTTATTATATTAGAAAGAATTAAGTGTCAAAATAGTTCATTGACCATTTACATGGGGTCATTTTAGTCCTTGAGTTTATAAAAGTGATGATTTAGTCTCTAAACTCTCTGAGGGTTATTTTAACCCAATATTAAAAGTGTGTGAGGACTAAACTGTCATTTTTATAATTTTTGGGACTAAAATGGCTCCTACAAAAGGTCAGGGGCTGCACTTTTCTCAATAACTTTACTAATATAGACGTTTAAGATGATTTTCTTAGCATCTGACCAAACCCACAAAAAAACTTAACCAGCATTTGGGAGAATTTCTATGAAATTGAAAATGTCATCTTACGATGACGAAATGAAATTTTTATTAGAAATGGTGAAGACCAAAGTTTTATGAAGTAATATTCTTAACAAATCTCCTGGTATTATAAATTTATTTTTTGTATTTATATAGTTAGGATAATGTGTGTGTGTGTATTATTTTAATAACTTATTGAACTCTTCTATCTTTTATTTCATTCATTTGCTTTTATTGATGTGACACTAATTTGGCCAAAAAAAAAAACAATGATGGTGCAAAATCATCATCATCATTAGCCTTTTCTTAACTATATCTTATCACTANCGTGACACTAATTTGGCCAAAAAAAAAAAAAAAACAATGATGGTGCTAAATCATCATCATCATTAGCCTTTTCTTAACTATATTTTATCACTATTGTGAATCCTCATTTTCCATTTATTCCCATGAGTATTGTCTAAAGCGCAGAACTCATTATTTGTAAATCATTATGAGTAGCTTCTATCCATTTGACCTTATACTTGTCTTTTAACTTTCTAATCCTTTAATATTAATTTTATCAACTTGTCTAACAAATGTATTTTTTCACGCTTCATTGTACATTTTCAAGCCATTCGAAGTATGTTTCATTCATCGTTTCTTCACCAAATTTTACTCTAATTATTTCTCTAATGTAACCATATCTTAATTTATTATCTCTACCTTTGCCTCACTTATGTATTAAGATCTTTATTTTTTTGCACTCAATTTAGTTATCAATAAATTTTTATAGCTCAACATTCATATCAATACAACATTGTCAACCTAGTTATGAATTCATAAAATTGGCCTTTAAAATCTGTCACATCCTCTTGTCTAACAAAATTCTGGATACACTTTTCCATTTTAACCATACAATCATGACTTCAGAATTATGCCATCGTCTATTTCTATTGTATAATGGATTCAACATACTTGAGCCTGTCACTTAAATATCATCTTACCTTCTAATGATATTGAATTATAATGTTTAGCATTTTACCCATTAAAATTAGATAACATATAGTCAAGTTTTATGCTATTACTTCTTAATTTCATATATTTAAATAACTATTCTTATTTTTTAAATATTTTTTAACTTATTTCAGTGAATGTTTAACTTACTAGAGTTATATCACTTGCAAAAAAGCATGCAGGAAGTAACTTAGCTTTCAATGTCTTTTGCAAGCATTTTTAGGAACAATAATAAAGGATAGGGACTAAATATTGATCCTTGCTATATATTTATGATAACTGAGAACTCTTGGGTCACTTTATATTTACTTATAATATTAATTAATTCTCTATCATACATACTTTCAATAACATCAGCATCTATTTGGACACCCCTTCTGCCTTGAAACACACCAAATCAAGTCTTGTGATATTTGAGCATATATTTTCTTAAGATCAATATTCAATCATATGTTTTCTTAAGATAAATAAAAATCATATGAATATCATTTTTGTGTGCTGTATATTTTTCCTCATTGTATTCAGATAAACATGGATTTCTTTCCAAATTTTTCTGGTATGAAATTAAATTGGATTCTCAAAAATAACTAATTTTTAAAGTCTATATTTCTTCTTTCTGTCTCATAACATTGTCGTATGATTTATAAGTTTGATTTCTTTTATAGTTGAAGAATATAGAACATTATCTTTAGTTTTTTAATATCAGTGTCAAAATGCACTATATTTACATTCACATTTGATTATGTATATTATACAAACATTTATGGTAAGAACTGTTATATGCAAACATATTTATATTTAATCTCATTTAGGAATTAAAAAGAGGTTATAAATTTAATAGCCTCGACTTGAATCAACGCTAATACCATCCCAAAATTAATCATTTTAGGTGATAGATATGTAAATAAATGCATAAGAATTGAGTCGTATGTACGTAAATCTGCCGTAATTATAATGATTTTTATAATTTATCGGAGCTATTTACTTACATTCTAACGGTCGGTTGAGGATTACAGGTTTGTCATTAGGACTAAATCTTCTTCCCAATAGAATTTCAAAGCAGAACAGACGTCAAGGTCTCGTCGTAAGAGCTGGGAAAGCTGCCCTCTGCATGACAAAGAGATCAAGATCTCGGAAATCGCTGGCTCGCACTCATGGATTCCGCAGAAGAATGAGGACAACTGGTGGGAGAGCCGTGCTTCAGCGCCGGCGAGCCAAGGGAAGGAGAATTCTATGCACAAAATCAAACCCAAATAGTGGAAAACGAGCATCAAGATGAGTAATCTTGTTCCTGCAGTCTCAGTAGGTGGTTTTGTGCCAGTATTTTTGGTACAATACTTTTGTTGTTCTTGCCTTTTCTTTTAGTTATTATTATTGTTGGGGATATTTGAGCGAATGTAATCATACAGTTCATACATTAAATATGTAATGCAAGGCCTTAAACTCGGGACCTCTTGATTGAATTTTAAATTTGCAAGTTCTCAACCAATAAATTAAGGTGGTTATTCAAATGCCTTGGAAAAACTTGATTATATAAATGGCAGCCATGTGGGACATCTTGCTTTTTAGTGTTTCATGTTGTTTCTTTTAAGAAAAATGGTTGGTTTTTTTTTTTGTTTTCAAAACAAGATGAATGTAAATATTGAATGAAATTTGTGACTCAGTATGAGATTTATGATTTATTATATTGTATACATAATTTATGTTTATTATTTTAAATGTTATATCAAACAAGTGTTCATGTTATTATATGTACATTTGCACACAATTGTTATGTATTTATATATCTAATAACTGAACTGCAATATTTACATGCATAAATATATCATCATTGCTACTTTTTTGAAAATGAAATCTTTTTTTTTTATTTTTTATGTATGGATATGTGACAAATTGTTATAAATATAAGTATTAAAATTTAGATTGTATGTAAATACATAAATTTGTTTGCTAAATGTACAATTTTAGATCTACTCAACCTATGAGAGTAGGGTACAATCAAAGGAATAACTTAATATTGGAAATTGTTTATGATAAACTTTGGCTATTATTGGACATGAACATATCATATTTGATAAAACTTACTGTCAAAGATGTGGGTGGTGGATTGTGGGCCCGAGTCACTAAAGTTGTGATTGATGATTAGAAATTTTCAATTCATAGTATGTTAAACATTCTGACCTAAAATTTTGTCTCCTTATTTTATTTTATTTTGAAAGATGTGTGTTACACCCAGCTTTATTTAAGACGAAAAAAGATTACAATACAACTCAAAGAACTCCATAAACAATAAAGCCAATCAAAAAGAAAAATAGAGAACAACGCGAACTAGGATTATGACACATTACAACAAATTTCAATTAGCAACTCTAACTTTAAAAACAATCCAAATATCACCAAAATGGAGAAGCAAACGACATCCTTGAAGTATAGTAACAAAGAACTGGAAAATTACAAAGTCTTCTCAAAATAGCAATAAGATAAGCAGATACAAACTTCTTCAAACAACCACATCTCCAAAACAACATAAATGAGAAGAAGCTCTCTAAACAACAAATAAAACAACGATTTCAGTAAACAACGACGACAACAAACAACGTCCTAAATAGAAATCTCTTGAATCAGCAACAATGCCAACCATCAACCATGATATAATGGCCACATCAATCAAATTCAACAACCTCCACTCAAAGCAGTACCCAGATAATGCCAAAAACATAGAACAAAATCTGTAACCCCGATTAAAGTCACAGAAAACAAAAAAATAGCAAAGATATCGCTTGAAAACAATAAAAAAACCAATAGAGACAATAATAAACATCAATAAATTAAAACAACAAATATGAAAAGAAGCACTCCAAGCAACAACAGATATGCCAACAATCACACAAAGCTCCATGTTAAAGTAGATCCAAAAATTAAAGAGAAGCAACAATGGAAGAAACAATAGCTAAAAAGAAAAAGAGCTCAGTCAAACACATATCCGGGCCAAGAGAATCCATCCAAATTCAAAGTAATAACAATACATAACTCACAAGTTATCAATTACCAAGGCAACCAAAACAGATCTTATAATAAGTAAGATTAAAATTAAAAAATCCACGCTAATCCACCCACAAGGTATTAGATAGTAAATTGTCAGGAAAGATGACTCGACTACAAGTTTAATTCATTAAATGATAGAAAACCCTTCAGTCAAGTTTAATAAATCAAACAAAGTAAATGAGTAAACCATGTAAGAATTTCAAAGATGGTTAAACCTGAAAGAAATGACATAGGACATCATAGATCAAGTAAAAATTAGCCTCAAAAGCAAATCATAAAGACAGGTATCCATAAATCAATAAAACATCTGACAAAAATTGAATAAAGAGAAGAAGAATCAGTGCACAATATGTGAAGCTACAAACCAAAGGAAACAAAATAAAGCTCAGAGAAAACCTAGAGGAAAAAGAAAATGAGCATAGAACTTCTCTGCATTGAAAATATAAAATTCCATCCAATATAAATCAATAAAAGATATACCAAAATGTGGTTAAATTATACTATAAAGATGGAAAACATCAAAGCTCTACCCAAAATCATACCAAAATAATAAAATGCAAGTGAAAAATCTGATCAAAATCAGAAAGAAAATTGAAAAGAACAAAATAGTGATTAAAAAAAAAAAAAAAAACAAAAACAAAAACAAATAAGATTAAAAAAAAAATGGATTAAAAATTATAAAAATTTCTGATATAATGAGGAATGGGCTTTGAATTTCCATTTTCTATTTTTAAACATCATCATCTAATGATTATAATAAACAAGCATATCCAAAAAGCATTAAATTCCTTAAAAATTCTCGAGTTCCTCTTAAACCAAATGTAATAAATAGTAACTTACATAACAAAAAGATGAAACTATTTATAAGTTTTGCAAGATATAGTATGTGAATGCCATAACTTATAAAATGTTGGCAGAGAATATAACAAAATTTCTAGTAGGCACACAATTATTAAGAAGAGAATGGGAGAAATTACATTCAAAATAAAGATGGTCATGAGTCTCTAAACCATCGCCACATGAGACACAAATATCATCAATGTTCATCCCTTTTTGAGAAAGAATATCGCAAGTTTTTAAACTTCTGTGAATAATTTTTCAAGTGTGATAGGTAAACTTAATAAAATAACATTTAAGCCAAATAAATTTAAATGAATCAACACAAAGAAGGAAACCATAGAGAGAAGAATAAACAAGTCTAAAAATTCTTATGATCCCATGGACAATAATCCCCATAAATAATAAAAACGTTATTAACATTATTAGGATAATAAACCAGAGCATTTCTAAAATTAGATAAATTCCATCTACTCTATAATAACATCCTTAATTAAAATATACTTAGGAAGATTAAACCAATTAAAAATAAAATAACTATGATGATCTCTAAGGGATAAACTATTAAACCAAGGATCGTAAAAGAACGATAAATGACTATAATTATTAACTTAAAATTTTAAATAAATCCTCATTTTATAAGTAATTTAAACAATTTTTTTTCTAAAAAGGAGTAGATGAAGCACATGATTTTTCTATTACATTCTAAATGTTGTTTTAAGCCATGCCAGCGTTAATAACCACTCTTCTTGCCCTTGAAATTTTGATTTGAAGTTATATAACTATGTGGTTGGGTAATTATGCCACGGGGCACTAGATGCAGTGTTGCAGTGCTCCATGGTTAACATTAAGATATTGAACTCTCTGTCTTCTAGTGCCAAGTTTACTCCACGATCGTATTGAGACCTGTAGAACATTATTGAGAAAATCTCTAACATAGCATTACGGTGTTAATGACAATGTTGTGGCACTACCATTTCAAATCCCTACTCTTTGAACTTTTTTTCCTGAGGGTTTTACTACATACCAAACATTAATTAAATCAATATCATGTACAAAAACATGAAATTAAGACAAGTATTATAGCAAAAATTAGTTTTTTAATAAACTATATCATATAATTCACTAAATATCTAATATCAAACTTTTGATATTTACCAATATCATGAAAGCAATTGCATTAAAAAATATTTTTATATCATAAAAATTAATATTAATAATATTTTAATATAATATTTAAAATTTAAATGTTATGTAAATAAATATTAAAATTTACATATTTGATGTCTGAAGAAATAAGCTGTGAAAAATTTTCATAAAACGATCAAGAAATGATCATAACATTCCTTACAGCATTAGCCAGCGCTCAGCAGCATTGCTCTGAAGGCTGCAGGCAATGGCAGTTGAATTTCCAGTCGATCGAACCAGGGAGCCCTCCAATGGGGAAGTATCCGCGGCGAGCTCTCCGATCCCTAAGTCGGCGGTGAATCCCCAAGACGAGATAAGAGCTGTCGCAGGCATCATCTCCGATCAACCTCTCCCCAACCCCGAACCCGGCGTCTGGGCCGTTCTCACTGCAATCTCCAAGAATGCACGCCTTCGTCCCCAGGTAATTCTGTTCCATCCATTATAATTTATCGCTATTAGTCTTCTCCCGCCGAAACCCTGTCCCTAATCCTAAAGCCCTCGCCTTATAACCAGGCCTCCAACAGCCGCTCTCCTTCACATGCTCTTGTGCTATCAATGCATAACCCGAGTTAGCCTTCTCAGGGAAATAGTAGGTTATAGGGAGTGGGATGTTTATTTCCAGCGTGGCATTGATCTTGATGAATATGAAGTATGTTGTTTTTGAACTTAGTTTTATAGTCTTAATTATGTCTAATAAAGTATTTTCTCTGAATTCAGGAATTTAATTAATTAATTGATTATCCCATACTGGATATTATGAATGCTCATCGTCACTTAGGTTGAAAAAGGTTGGTCTGTGAAGTTTGAAAAATTGATTTTTCATGTCTCAACTCCTGATTTCAGTCACCTTTTGTTTTGAAGTTTTGACTGATTTTGCAATATCAAGTTACAGGGCTTATTCTCAGACTGATAAGCTTCATTATTGTTATTCTGGGTTCCTTTTCCTTTTAGAACTGGCATGTGGATCACGATTCGGGTAATTTGGCTCCTGATGACTGATTTTTGTGTCAAAAGTATATGGTGAAATATTATTCAGGATTTGCCAACATTGTGAATGTTTAATAGTCAGGGTTTATCAACATTGTGAATGTTTAATAGTCAGGGTTTATCAACATTGTGAAGAGAAAAATGACTTTTGTTTAATATTCAGGAGTTGCCAACATTGTGAAGAGAAAGAATGACTTTTGTCTTCCTTCTTTTGAGAAATAATTTTTGTAGTTCCCATTTCTTTTTTTTAGGGCTTAGGGTTTAGGGTTGGGTGGTCTGTAGGTAAAAATTGAAGCTTAGGTGGTTTATATGTCTATACATAGTGGGTGATAGGCTTGTAAATCTCCCTTTTCTTTTTCTTTTTTAATATTCCATTTAGGATAAAGAACCAGCATGTAAATGCACATTGTTTAATCTCATGCAGCAAACCAAATAATAACAAATAGAACGTCCACAATTTTCTTCATGTGTGTGCTCTTTTACTCAGAATTTTATTTGCATTATTGAATTTCTTACCATTGTGGTCCTCTGGTGAAATTGTGTTGCTGTTGAAAAAAGGGAGTCAACATGCTATTGACTGAGGATGAGCTTTGCATTGGCCGTTGTGTAGAGGATCGTTTCCAGATCAATTCTATCTCCATTAGTGCAAATCATTGCAAAATTTCTAGAGAAAGAGAGACTCATACAGATGGTAAGGCAGATTCCAGCATCCGCTTCTCAGCCTTTTTGAAAGACACCAGGTGAGCTGCTCAAATATAGTGATTTGTGCTTATTATTGGTTTTACGGTGTCACATTTATTTGATTTTAGTGGTTTGGCAGCACCAATGGGACTTACCTTAATTGGGTAAAGCTTAGAAAGAATTCTAAAGCCAGATTGACACATGGAGATATCTTGTCTTTTGTTTCACCCCCACATGGAGGTAAATCAAAGCACCTTCCGCTGTAGAAAACTTAACATACTTAATGGTCCTATGTACGTATTTTACTCAAATATTTATGAAAAATATTTATTTTCTACCTTATTTTTTGTTTATCAAGAATAAAATATAATTAAATAGTCAATCTACTCTTCCTTGAATTCTATAACAAAATTCATTTAATAGATGTACTTATCAACATGTGTGTACGTGCCAATTGTCTATCTTCTTTTTTTTTTCTTTTATTATAAATTGAATTTTTTGCCTACGTATTTAATTCTTAGTTAATATTGATGAATTTATCATGCATCTCTCATAATTTTTACCTCTTTTTATCGCTAGATAATTCTTATGCATTTGTATATCGCGAAGTTCCTGGTTCAAATACTGAGGGTTTAAAAAGGAAATCGGGTAAATTATCTATGATCAAATCTATAGAACTTTATTTGTTCATCTTTGTTCACTTTCTTTATAGATCGCATCTTCACATGTTTTGGTTATATGCCTATTGGCTAAGCATAAGGTGAAACAAATGATGGTTAAAATTGTGGCTCCTTACATTGATATGACATATTTTCTAAATAGTCATGTTTAACATACTAAAGATGTTTTTTAAGCATTTGGTGGTGTCTGTTCTTGAGAAGGCCATATGTGAAAAATGAATTGCCTGATCAAGCTATTTTTATTTAGATTATTAATGGTTTACATCACATGTATGTTCCTGAAATTCAACTTTTCAGTCATTATAGTATACTCATTCCCCTCATTTAATCTTTCATCTCTTATAACATATTCATTCTTTATTGACGTAATAATTTGTGATTATAGGACTCTTGGAATATGGCTACCTAGTTTTTTTATTGGGAAATTTACATACTTAGCGCACAATTTTTATGTATTTACATTTCTCACACCTAAACATTCATTTGAACATACATAATATTTTGGTGCTTTAACCCTACGCATGAAAACATGTATTTCACTTTTAAAAAGTGGTAATAGTGCTATTGTTGTGTAAATAAGAAAGTTTAGGTGTGAGATATGTAAATACATAATAATTTTGTGCTATGTATGTAAACGCCCCTTTTTTGTTAGTTCGACCGATGATTTTGTAGGCAGAGTAGTCATTATTTGTCATTGTTTATGATTTTTTCTATGTAATTTTGAAACTTATAACATTCTTTCCCTTGCAAAAACATGGACTACGATTTAGACATGGTTGCATGTGACATAATGCGTTTTAATGCAAATTTCTTACAATACCTTTGGTTATGTTATGACATTACCTTATTACATTGCTTGGATAATTGTCTATGAAGATGTGTGCCCACATCGACACCTTTACTCAATATTCATTGTATAAGGCTATTTGACTGGACAAGTGCTCGCAGGAAGACTTCCTTGCAGCCTTGACTGAATGTTCCCCATGTCTAGCTTCAGGGATATTAATTGAACATCCTCAAATACTCTTTAATCTTTCTTTTACTTCATCTATCAGAGGAGTTTGTAGGGTTCAATGCATATGGAGTCATTCTCTCTCTTCATTGCCTTTTTTGAAATTGGACGGCTTGATTTCTTTTAGAAAGATATCTGTTTTTTTTTTCTTTCAGCAATTGGGTTGCTGGATTTAAACCACAACAGCGCTTCAAAGGCATTTTTAGTGGTCTCATTGACCTTCGATTTCAGGGCTTGAGAAGTTGGTTTCTCTTACTGATTATGGAAACATGCATTCTCCATTGCCTTGCTTCTTTTTGAGGTTCAACTTTAGGAGGTGGAAGCCCTTGCATTATGCGTTGTTTGAGTGAAAGATGTTATCAGTTATTGTTTACAGTGGAAGAGTTGGTAGTATTTATCATTTGGATTGAGATCTTTGTGGTAGGTGTCGTGCCACAGTTTTAGATAAAATTGAGACTCAGATATCCTTTTCTTAGGCACCTTTATGGCAGCATTGGTTGGAACCTTAACTACATGGTGCCTTGGGTGATTCTTAATGAACATGTTTGGCAGCCTGCCTTAGGTAGGCATGTAGATAAGTGGAGCAACATTTGGAACAGTTGTGGCTTTGAGCATCTTGGCTAGGGTCACAGCGACAGCTTGTGTTTGCTAAATGCTCCTTGTAGAATGGGCAATTCTTATGCATCACTTGGTTGGGTGTTGGTTATTGAATTCTGTGTGGTGGGCATCTTTATGTTGTTTGAGATATGGAGCCAAATTGAATATTGGTTCTTGCAATTTCATCATTGTAACTCTCTCCAAGGTTTACTGTGAAAGGCACGCCAGGGAAAACCATAAGCTGAAGGCAAAAACTTGGAAATATAAGAGTTAGATATTAATTGTGAGAAAATAACTCTAGACTTTTGAGGAGATCTAAATGCAATTTCACATATATTTCGGTGCAGAACAAGTAGATTTGGAAAGATAAAATTTTCTCAACGAAGTTGTTCATAATTTATGGGATTTGAAAAGCATCACTTAAGTCATTGTGAAATTGGGCGATGTCGATTTAGTTGGTAGATTAGCACAATTTAATTGCATTGCCTAGAGATTTTATTTCTTTTCGAGGACTTCACATTTTCCCATGGACATATGCATCTAAGGTTAATTACCTTTCCCATAAGCGAGAGCACTTTTTATCGATGTTTTGTGGCACTTGTAGCTTGGCTGTTTATGTCATTTTTTTTAAATTTTTTGTTTTACTTATAAACTGTAATATCATTTTCTACTCAAGCTACGGGCTTCAAAAATTTATGCCCGACGCTTTCAAGAGAGTTAGGTTATTGGTCAAATTTTTTGGAGGTAGATCGACTCACAAGTAATTGAGTAAGATACTACCTCGAGAGTTTACTCTAGCTTTGTGAGGACTTCAAAATCTGTTTCCATGAATCATATAGGCACAAGCCACTATGTTATTTGTCCCTCAAGATTTTAAGAGAGATCCTTTGATTAAGGTTAACCGATAGAAGGTAAATGCTCAACATATAGTAACAATAGTTTGAATTAGGATTGTGGAAAATATATGATGTTTATCATGAAGTTGATGCAGTTTTTTTTCCTTTTGGGGGGTCATGTTTCAATTATCTTAGATTGTTATAAACTCAGTTTACTTAATGGATGTTGTCAACACAAATTAATTGATAGCTCATTTGTCAGTGGTCGTAGTTTGTGCCATCCAAGGGAATTTTTATTCGGTACGTGTACCGCATGAACTCCTACATGCGGTACCGAATAAAAATTCGCCACGTGGAATTCGATTTCACGTGGCTTTTCACCTTAAAAATGTTAATTTTTTACGCTACCCGACCCGAATCCCGCCAAAAAAAAAAACGCCTTTTTGTCCATTTCGATTCCCGCCAATTGAAAAAAAGTGACATTTTTTCTGCTTTAGGGTTTAGGGATTCGGTATATTCTCATTTTTTGCCTCATGTTCGCTGAAGCTGGTTCGACGGAAATAATTTTTGACGAAAAAATATTGGTGGAATCTCAAAACACTCATGAGAAGCATAACAATGAGATGAAATCTCAGAATATTTTTGAGAATAATGAGATTGAACAGAGTTTAGATGCGGCAGAAGTACATCGGCAGGTACGTTGATGACTTGTTTGAATGCAATTCTAGGTTTTAAGGAATAATTTTATTGTTAATGAAGTTTGCTCTATTTTTAGATGAAGTTTAACGCTAAATTTCGGTTGGGTGGGATGTGGTGTTATTTAGGTAATATCATGGTGATACACTGGTTGTTTTTGCAGTTTCTCTCCATTTCTTATTGTTTGTTAGAATATTAGTTGAGATTTGATGTTATTTTGGTAGTCACAGTGTTATTTTGGTGGTATCATAATGTAAAGTGAATGTCTTAAGGATTTGATGTTATTTTGGCAGTATCACAGTGTTATTTTGGTAGTATCACAATGTAACGTTACTTTCGTGTGGATTTGGTGTTACTTAGATATTATCACGGTGATACTTTAGTTGTTTTTGCAGTTGTTTTCCATTTTTGATTGTTCGTTATAATATTAGTTGGGGTTTGTTGCTATTTTGGTAGTATCACAATGTTATTTTGGTAGTATCATAATGTAACGTTACTATCGTGGGGATTTGGTGTTATTTTGGTAGTATCAGTATTATTTTGGTAGTATTACACTGTAAACTTACTGACGCGGGGATTTGGTGTTATTTTGATAGTATCATAATGCTATTAAGGTAATATAGGATCTGCTGACTTGATTTTCTTTTAGGAGGCTAGTAACATTTCTTAACGACATTTTATATTATTATTATGGTATTATTATCTTGTTATTTATGTATTGTAACATTGTATTAATGATGTTTAAATCTGCAGTCACCCGAGGCAGAGAAATTGCTTCATGTAGTGGTCCACAACGAGAATGAAACATATGAACAATATTGTTTATATCTACACCATATTGGATTTACTGTTCGCAAGGAACATAGTGGTTTCTGGCCGAATTCAAAGAAGCTGAAGACAAATGACTTTGTTTGTGGTAAGGCTGATTTCAAGAAAGAGTTGAAGGACACTATCGCTGTGAGGTTCAAAAGAGCGGACACAAGGACTGATTGTCCAATAATGATTCGATACTTCGTTGATTTAGAGGGCAACTGGTTGGTAAAGAAATTCATAGAAAGTCACAACCATCCATTAGCGGAGGACGGTGACAAACATCTATTGCGTTCTAACAGAAAAATGTGTGATATCAGTGCTGATATCCTCAGATCAATGACAAAATCAGGGATTAAATCCAGTGATGCATTCAGATTCCTCGCAACTGAGATTGAAGGAGTGAAAAATCTTGATTGCACAAAGATAAATGCATATAATTTCATATAAAGAGAGAGAAGAGTTCAAATTGAATTAGGGGATGCTAATTTTCTCATATAGTTGTTCACTACTCGACAAGCGGAGGATCCAATGTTTGCGTGGGACTTCCAAATTGATGAGGCAGAATGTTTGGTGAATTTTTTATTGTACGACGGGTTGTCCAAGATTAATTACGACTGTTTTGAGGATGTAATAATATTTGATATAAGTTATAGACTGAATAAATACAATTTATGTTGTGCTCCGATTGTCGGTGTGAATCACCACTGACAGAATGTTATATTTGGTGTTGGTTTTTTGTCAAATGAAACGATTGAATCATTCAAGTGGTTATTCAAAGCTTTTATCCGTATAATGGATAACAAGCATCCGATAACAATATTCACTGATCAGGACCAAACAATGTCTAAAGCCGTTGAAGAGTCTCTTCCGCAAACCAGACATAGATTATGTCAATGACACATTTACAAGAAATCTTCAAAAGTCCATTGTGGCGTGGGTAGCAAGTGAGTCAATGATCTTTTTTATAAATGCTTGAGTAAATGTGACTCTGAAGAGGAGTTTGAAGAAACTTGGGGTGAAATGATCGAGAAAGGAAACCTACACGAGAATGTTTGGTTGGATGAATTGTATAATATTAGGCATAAGTGGTCAACCGCGTTCAACAAAGAAATTTTTGGAATAGGGATCCTATCAACGCAAAGAAGTGAGTCCACGAATAAAATTTGTCACGATGTCTCCAAGGCAACAAGCACCCTGACCAAATGTTCTTTGGGTCTTAAAAATGTCATCAAGGATTAGAGAAGAAATTAAAAGGATGAAGAATTTAAATGTCAGCAGTCTGCAATTTCTCCCACCGTTAAAAACAGACCAGTGTTGAGATAGATTTTTACATTTTACACTGGGAAGTTATACTAAATATTTGAAGCACAGTTTCTACATGGTTTGTGTGGGCTTGCTGTGGAGTGCTCCAGTAGTATGAATTCAGAATTTCATATCTGAACTCTCGATAATAAGGACAGAGTCAGACCCTGGATTGTTAAAGTGGACAGTGGTTATTCTGATATTACGTGTAATTATAAAAAATTTGAAATGATGAGTTTATTATGTGCTCACGCCCTAAGGGTTCTTCAGCACAAAAATATTACAAAAATTACTGATAAATATATATTACTTCGGTGGACTATTAATGCGAAAATATACATATATAACAGTTATGGTTATGCAAATCGTAAAGTTTCAGAAATGTTGTCAAATTCTGCAAGTGGACTTATCTATCTCGACCACATTCATAAATTTGCATACCAGATCGACACCATAACACGAGGCCATGAACTTGCCGAGAAGCTAGTGTTGGAGGCATTTAATAAAATTAAAATCGATGTCAAAGCCGCTATGAGTGGACGGGACCATCCTGAAAACTCAAAATTGAAGAAGAAGACACAGTAAAGAGCGAAATGTGAATGATCCCACGAAGATGTGGCCAAAAGGAATATCAAATGCAAGGCTAAAAAGGTACCGAGAAAAAAACAAGAGATGCAAAAGTAAATGTTACCTATAATATTAAGTTCTGTATTTTTTTTATATAAAATATTACTCACTAACAGGTAGTATTGTATACAGGAAAGAAGAAAGATAATGTTTCAAGCCATGATAACATTCTGAAATGCGATCCAAATTTATTTTCAATGACGGATCACTTTACTCAGGTTGCGGAATCGATCCTTCTGAAATTTTATCTGCTCGATTTAGACTTCTTTCCTGATATTTACTCATTAATATTATTAATGTACAAGAATTTTCTAAAACACAACTACGAGCTTATTGATGTGCATACATGATAATATATAGACTACTTATTGTTAAAATTGTTGTATTATTCTGTTTAAGTTGAAACAAACATTTGTTTTATTATGTTTTTATTTACGAGTTATTATGACGGCATATTCCTATAAAATCAGTGCTCGTTATACGATTTATATGAATAAAATCTTAACACGGTCGTAAAGAAACCAAAATACAACCAGCGCGGTTTCCTTAAGACATGTTTATTTCTGACGATCCATCTGGTTTCATTGTAATATTTGGCGGCATATTCCAATAAAACCAGCGCTCGTGAGACACGACAGAAGAATAAAACCATAACACGACCGTAAAGAAACCAAAATACAACCAACGTGGTTTCCTTAAGATATGTTTATTTTTGCCGATCCGCCTGGTTTCATTGGAATCTTTGGCGGCATATTCTAATAAAGTCAGCGCTCGTGAAACACGACAGAAAAACAAAACCAGAAGAACACCGTAAAAATACCTAAGTACAACCAACGCGGTTTCTTTACGAAAAGTTTATTTCTGCCGATCCGTCTGGTTTCATTGGAATCTTTGGCGGCATATTCAAATAAAATCAGCGCTCGTGAGACACGGCAGAAGAATAAAACCATAACACGACCGTAAAAAAATCAAAATACAACCAGTGCGGTTTCCTTAAGACAGATTTATTTCTGCCGATCTGTCTGGTTTCATTGGAATCTTTAGCGGTATATCCCAATAAAGCCAGCTGTCACGGACTAACTTTCCTCAAGTCACCCGTGCGGCTTTAGCGCTCTTTCTTAGCACTAAATCAGTCTAATCACTCACAACACTGGACTTAGCAGCCTCAAGCACTCTTAAGAAGAAGAATAGAGAGAAAGGAATACTTTGCAATTGAATACTAGAATGCTTTGATTCAATGCTTGGGTAATTACAAATGAGGGGAGGAGCTCC
>JXCR01134696.1:41469-131818 GCA_002079205.1 Phalaenopsis hybrid cultivar
GCCCAGCCCCCCTCCGCTACTATATCTGCTGGAATCCCACATGTCGATGAGCAATCTGCTCACCCCCCTCTACTTCTGTTATAACACCTCATGTTGATGAGAAATCTTCTCAGTCCCCCTTTGCTCCTGCTGGAATAACATACAATGCTGAGGAATCTGCCCAGCCCCCCACCCAATTGATTTCAAGCTTATTGCATAGGGTGAAGGGCCGACACAGTCGTAGGAAGAAGGTTGTGAGCTCCCCTTTCACACCCTTTGAATATAAGCGAAGGAAACATCAGAGGTTGCTAAAAAGATTTTATCTGCCGATGAAACAAAGACCGATGACGACAATACTGTCTCTCTAGAGAAAACACAAGTACAAATTTCAGAGATTGTGGAACAAACACTTGATACTGCCACCTCAGATCAGCTAGTTGCTGCTACTGCTGCCACCACGAAACTGCCTGATATTGCTTCAACATCTCCAATAACTGAAACATCTTAACAGTTAGTAGTATATGTACCTCCCTCGGCTTTTGTAGTGGACATATCTAGAACATCAGTATTTCTTACCTAATTTGAATTAATTTCTTATATGTAGTTTATTTCAATTGATATTGTTGATTGCTTTGTTTATGTGTAGTCCTCAGTGACTGAGAGACACGTTGATTTTTTGGGGCGAGCATTGATCTCTGTGGAAATGCAAACAGTAATTGATCAGTGTTTGTCACAATACCCTATAAAGTAAATTGCATTAATAGGTCGTTCCATCATAAGTTTATTAATGTGAGGTTATATATGTATTATTTTTACCCTTCAGGAATGACTTTATTATCCACCTAAGAGATAGTTCAATATATATTGATCGGGGTATGATGGATGATGTACTCTGCAATGGATGGATTAAGAATGACCAGATGAATGCATTAGCCCTCATTCTTCATGGGAGGACGACCCAAACTCCAACATCATTCCGACGATACATATACATATCCTCTTTATACTATGTATAAAATAAAATAATGATCGTCATAAGATTTTTTATGTAGTCGATGATTATATTAAAGTGTGTCAATTCATGCAGACATATCGAAAAATGGAATGTGGTGACAACTTAAGGTTTATGTGCCACATTACGAAGGAAGTGGTGAAAGATGCTGAAATTATATTGTTTTCCATTGTTGAAAATCAGCATTTGATACTGTTGATTGCTGACTTGAAGTATAAGAAAATGAAGAATATATGATTAATTACCTAACAAAATGCATAAGGCAGTATGCGAGCGCGTTGTAAGTCATAAACTACATAATATGTCAATATCATATTCAATTTGTCATTCAATAACATATGTGCCACCCACCTTTCGTAGATAACAATGTTTGCAGCGGATGCTAGACTATATTTTGGTACGAGGAAACCTGGATCATGGGGGTTGACAATGGTTAAGGGCGTACCAACTCAAAGTGACAACATTGACTGTGACATGCTTGTCTGCAAATACATTGAAAAACTCGTTGATGCCAACCTAATAGATTGGAACAAAGAGCTGCGGTGGAAGGATGAAATGACAAGATTTCAGGCCGAATTGACATATCAAATCTGCATATGGATCTCCTCTATTAAAAAAGTTTGAACTGATGTGTGGACTATTGTCATAAATTTATTTGCAATCAAACATTCTTATGAAATCTGCATTTGGATCTCCTCCATAAAAAAACTGTTGCGTGCTTAGTTGTATTTTAAATGGTTGTATTTAATCTTTTGCAGGTTTGGTTGTATAGATTTATCGTTGTATTGTGGTTTTACCTTTGCAGTATTCATTTTGTTGTAATATATTGTGGTTTTACCTCTACAGTATTCATATTGTTGTAATATATTGTGATTTTATCTTTGCAGGATTCATACAATTTTTATTTAGTAGTGTATCAATATGGTTGTATTTTGGTATCTTCACGGTCGTCTTCACATTTTATTGGAATATGTCGCGGTGGTTGTATTTTTATGGTGTTGTTCAAGTTTTATTCTTATATCGTGTTTGACGAGCACTGGTTGTATTCTGGTTTCGTCGCGGTCGTGTGCCGGTTTTACGAGCGCTTTTTTTATTGGAATATGTCACAGAGGTTATACTTAAGTATTTTTACGGTGTTATTCGGGTTATATTCTTCTGCCGTGTTCGACGAGCGCTAATTTTATTAGAATATGTCGCCAAAGATTCCAATGAAACTAAACGGATCGACAGAAATAAACCTGTCTTAAGGAAACCGCGCTGGTTGTATTTTGATTTCTTTACGATCGTGCTATGGTTTTATTCTTCTGTCGTGTTCCACGAGCGTTGGTTGTATTGGAATATGCCGCCAAAGATTCCAATGAAACCAGGCGGATCGACAGAAATAAACCTGTCTTAAGGAAACCCGTATTTTTACGGTGTTGTTCTGGTTTTATTCTTCTGCCGTGTTTCACGAGCGCTGGCTTTATCGAAATATTCCGCTAAATATTCCAATGAAACCAGGCGGGTCGACAAAAAATAAACCTATCTTAAGGAAACCGTGCTGGTTGTACTTAGGTATTTTTACGGTGTTGTTCTGGTTTTATTCTTCTGCCGTGTTTCTCGAGCGCTGACTTTATTGGAATATACCGCCAAAGATTTCAATGAAACCAGACAAATTAGCAGAAATAAACCTGTCTTAAGGAAACCGCACTGGTTGTATTTTGACTTCTTTACGGTCGTGTTATGGTTTTATTCTTCTATCGTGTCTCACGAGCGCTGATTTTATTGCAATATGCCGCCAAAGATTCCAATAAAACCAGACAGATCGACAGAAATAAACTTGTCGCAAGGAAACCGCGCTGGTTGTACTTAGGTATTTTTACGGTGTTATTCTGGTTTTATTCTTCAGCTGTGTTTCACGAGCACTGACTTTATTGGAATATGCCACCAAAGATTCCAATGAAACCAGACAGATCGACAGAAATAAATGTCTTAAAGAAACTGCGCTGGTTGTACTTTGGTTTATTTACGGTCGTGTTATGATTTTATTCTTCTGCCATGTCTCACGAGCGCTGGTTTTATTGGAATATGTCGCCAAAGATTTCAATGAAACCAGACGGATCGTCCGAAATAAAACTGTTTTAAGGAAACTGCACTGGTTGTATTTTGGTTTCTTTACGGTCGTGTTCAGGTTTTATTCATGTAAATTGTATAACGAGCACTGATTTTATAGGAATATGTCGCCATAATAACTCGTAAATAAAAACATATTAAAACAAATGTTTGTTTCAACTTAAACAACAATAATACAACAATTTTAACAATAAGTAGTCTATATATTATCATGTATGCCTATCAGTAAGCTTGTATATGTCCCATTTGTTGTGTTTGAGAAAATTCTTGTACATTGATAATATTAACGAGTAAATATCAGGAAAGAAGTCTAAATCGAGCAGACAAAATTTCAGAAGGATCGATTCCGCAACCTGAGTAAAGTGATCCGTCATTGAAAATAAATTTGGATCGCATTCCAGAATGCTATTATGAGTTGAAACATTATCTTTCTTCTTTCCTGTATACAATACTACCTGTTAGTGAGTAATATTTTATATAAAAAAAATACAGAACTTAATTTTATAGGTAACATTTAATTTTGCATCTCTTGTTTTTTTCTCAGTACCTTTTTAGCCTTGCATTGGATATTCCTTTTGGCCGCATCTTCGTGGGATCATTCACATTTCGCTCTTTACTAGGTGTTTTCTTCTTCTTCGATTTTGACTTTTCAGGATGGTATCGTCCACTCAAAGCGGCTTCGACATCGATTTTAATTTTATTAAATGCCTCCAACACTAGCTTCTCCGCAAGTTCATGGCCTCGTGTTATGGTGCCGATCTGATATGCAAATTTATGAATGTGGTTGAGATAGATGAGTCCACTTGCAGAATTTGACAACATTTCTGAAACTTTACGATTTGCATAATCATAACTGTTATATATGTATATTTTCGCATTAATAGTCCACCGAAGTAATATATATTTATCAGTGATTTTTGTAATATTTTTGTGCTGAAGAACCCTTAGAGCGTGAGCACATAATAAACTCATCATTTCAAATTTTTTATAATTACACATAATATCAGAATTACCACTGTCCACTTTAACAATCCATGGTCTGGCTCTGTCATTATTATCGAGCGTTTGGATATGAAATTCTGAATCCATACTACTGGAGCACTCCACAGCAAGCCCACACAAACCATGTAGAAACTGTGCTTCAAATATTGAGTGTAACTTCCCAGTGTTAAGTGTAAAAACCTGTCTCAACACTGGTATGTTTTTAACGGTGGGAGAAATTGCAGACTGCTGACATTTAAAGTCTTCATCTTTTTAATTTCTTCTCCAATCATTGATGACATTTTTAAGACCCAAAGAACATTCGGTCAGGGTGCTTGTTGTCTTGAGACATCATGACAAATTTTATTTGTGGACTCACTTCTTTACGTTGATAGGATCCCCATTCCAAAAATTTCTTTGTTGAAGACGGTTAACCACTTATGTCTGATATTATACCATTCATCTAACCAAACATTCTCGTGTAGGTTTCATTTCTTGATCGTTTCACCCCAAGTTTCAAACTCCTCTTCAGAGTCACATTTGCTCAAGCATTTATAAAAAAGATCATTGACTCACTTGCTACCCACGCCACAATGGACTTTTGAAGATTTCTTGTAAATGTGTCATTGACATAATCTGTCTCGTTTGCGGAAGACACTCTTCAATGGCTTTAGATATTGCTTGGTTCTGATCAGTGAATATTGTTATCAGATGCTTGTTATCTATTATACGGATGAAAGCTTTGAATAACCACTGGAATGATTCAATCGTTTCATCTGACAAAAAATTAACACTAAATAGACATTCGGTCAGTGGTGATTCACACCGACAATTGGAGCACAACATAAATTGTATTTATTCAGTCTATAACTTGTATCAAATATTATTACATCCCTAAAGCAGTCATAATCAATCTTGGACATCCCGTCGCACCTTAAAAAATTCACCAAACAGCCTACCTCATCAATTTGAAAGTCTCACACAAACATTGGATTCTCCGCTTATCGAGTAGTGAACAATTGTATGAGAGAATTACATCCCCTAATTCAATTTGAACTCTTCTCTCTCTTTGTATGAAATTGTGTGCATCCCTCTTTGTGCAATCAAGATTCTCCACTCCAACCTTCATTGCGGGAATCTGAATGCAACACTGGTTCTAATCCCTGATTTTGTCATTGATCTGAGGATATCAACACTGATATCACACATCTTTCTGCTGGAATGCAATAGATGCTTGTCACCGTTCTCCGCCAACGGATGGTTGTGAGTTTCTATGAATTCTTTATCGACCAGTTGCCCTCTAAATCAACGAAGTATCTGATCATTGCTGGACAACCGGTTCTTGTGTCTGCTCTTTTGAACCTCACAGTGATAGTGTCCTTCAACTCTTTCTTGAAACCGACCTTACTACAAACAAAGTCCTTTGTCTTCAGCTTCTTTGAATTAGGCCAGAAACCACTGTGTTCCTTTCGCACAGTAAATCCAATATGGTGTGGATATAAACAATACTGTTCATATGCTTCATTCTCATTGTGGACCATTACATGAAGCAATTTCTCTGCCTCGGGTGACTGCAGATTTAAACATGATTAATACAATGTTACAATACATAAATAGCAAGATAATAATACCATAATAATACTATAAAATGCCGTTAAGAAATGTTACTAGCCTCCTAAAAGAAAATCAAGTCAGCAGATCCATTATTACCTTAATAACACTGTGATACTACCAAAATAACACCAAATCCCCGCGCCAGTAACGTTACATTGTGATACTACCAAAATAACACTGATACTACCAAAATAACACCAAATCCCTACGATAGCAACGTTACATTATGATACTACCAAAATAACATTGTGATACTACCAAAATAACATCAAACCCCAACTAATATTATAACGAACAACCAGAAATGAAAAACAACTGCAAAAACAACCAGTGTATCACCGTGATAATACCTAAGTAACACCAAATCCACATGAAAGTAACGTTACATTGTGATACTACCAAAATAACACTGTGATACTACAAAATATTCAAGACATTCACTTTACATTATGATACCACCAAAATAATATTGTGATACTACCAAAATAACATCAAACCCCAACTAATATTCTAATGAACAATAAGAAATTGAGAGCAACTGCAAAAACAACTAGTGTATCACTATGATATTACCTAAATAACACCACATCCCACCCAAACAAAACTTAGCGTTAATCCTAATCTAAAAATAGAGCAAATTTCATTAACAATAAAATTATTCCTTAAAACCTAGAACTGCATTCAAACAAGTCCTCAACGTACCTGCCGATGTACTTCTGTCGCATCTAAACTCTGCTAAATTTCATTATTCTCGGAAATATTCTGAGATTCCATCTCATTGTTATGTTTCTCATGAGTATTTTGAGATTCCACCAACATTTCTTCGTAAAAAATTATTTCCATCGAACTAGCTCCAGCGAACACTAGGCAAAAAATGAGAATATACCAAATCTCTAAACCCTAAAGCAGACAAAATGCCACTTTTTTTCAATTGACGGGAATCGAAAAGGACAAAAATACGTTTTTTTTTTTGCGGGATTCGAGTCGAGTAGCGTAAAAAATTAACATTTTTAAGGTGAAAAGCCACGTGTAATCGAATTCCATGTGGCAAATTTTTATTCGGTATCGCATGTAGGAGTTCATACGGTACACGTACCAAATAAAAATTCGTAGGCCTGACGTGGTTGTTTGTTTAGAGGCTCAATTTTAAGGGCATCTTAGCTGACAGAGGGATTTGTGTTCTATCAAATGCACTTTACGATCAACTCTTAGGGGATTTGTGTCTTTTTAAAACTTTTTGGCTTTGGTTGTTACCATAATTTCATAGTCATATTTTGTGATAAAATACATAGTCAGAAAGCGTTGACCTACTTTTGAAGTATCATTTAGAGGCAAAACCATTTGATTAGTAACATGAATCATATACTTGTTAGAATGAAATTTTTGAGTGATTATAAATGTACACTTAATATGACATTTACTCTTTGTAAGCTTATATAAGTCTTAAATTTGTTACCTTTAATAAATTGTTGTAGAGAGTTGATGATATTTGTTCTTAGTTTTAAGCTAATATTTTAAATTTTATAATTTTTTTAGATTTTGACATTTTGATCTTCATTTGGGTTGAAACTATTCTTTATGGGAATTTAGGGGCTTATTGAAAATAGATTTTTCTTTTATTGAGATTCGCTAAATATTATGTTTAAAGATGAGATGTTTGAGAGCTAAGTTTTAAAAGTTGACTCCTCTGTTTATATTGTTGTTTTCAATTATTAAACTTCATTGCTTGAATATTGTCAAATGTTGACCTAATAATAAGAAATAAAAGAAATTAAAAGGTAAGGCGGTCCGTCCATGCCTCTGGTCCCCTTGCTTTCACTGTAAGCACATGTCTGTGCCTCACATAAGAGGCTCACCCACTCGGGCGTTATCTTCCTCTCTTTCTTTCCCATCTCCAATCTATCACCGACCCATATTTTGGAAACCCTAAATAGAATATAGTTGAGGACTTCATGATGGATGCTCTTTGTGAGAGACATCGGTGGAGTCATGCTAAGAGCTCACGTGAGATGGCATCAATGGTATCAACACCTGGTGAAGGAGAGGAAGGCATGACAGGTATCTCCCTGGAGAAGGCCTGGTGGTATTTGCTAGTATGATGGAGAAGAGGAGTTGTTGAACTCTCGGATTTAAGTTAAATTCTGCTTAAATTCAGTTCAAAACTTGCCCTGTCCCTCTTACTCACTCTTACACATTCCCAACTTTTCTCTCTCTAATATAACTCCTTTCCTCCTCTCTATTTCTCTAGCTAACCTTTCTCCTTATTCCTTTTTCTCTAGTCCCCCTACCATCTCTTACTCTTTTTTTATCTCTCTTTAAACATAGTTAAAAAAAAGAGGAAAAAGAAATGGAGTAGAAGCAGGTGGAAACAAAGATGAAAATAAGAAAAAAAAGGTTATGCTTCATTAGCACATCCCGCATGCAAGCTATACTGTAAAAAGAAAACAAAAGAAGCCTGCCACAATGCTTATGTACCTGCGCTCATGATTCTAATGTGACAAACAAATCTTACGTTGCTTGATTAATTTTCTCATATAGGTGAATGGAACACGTCTTTTTTGGTGTGATGGGGGAAGATTTATGCATGCCTTTTTTGACAAGGTGGCATTTGAAGACCTGAGGTGCTAAAAACAAATTTCCATGCATGCATTTTTGGACGTGGAGTGGGAATTCATTTTGTAAATTTTATGTTGGTACGAAATCTTGCACACCTTTTTGGGCATCATTGGAGAAGAAGATCCAGTTGTGGTGCTTTAGGCATCACCCATAAATGTTTTTCTTGGTGTGGTAAGCAAGCCTAGACTCCTTGGAAATGCCTTCTAAATAGGGGAGATGCCGGGAGATACCCAAACTTTTCAAAAATTGGACTTAAAATACAATAGACTAAAATGGCTTTTTGGACTAAATAATACGGCTAAAAAGAAAACTAAAAATTGTGAATGACATTAATGGATGCTCAAAATGGCATATAAGTCACTTTGAAAGAATCAAAGGGATCAAGAATAGAACACAAAAGAGGAATTTGAATTGAACTCATAGAGTACTTGATACAGAACTACTATTTTGCTTCTAGAACTCTCATAATTCTTTGAACTAGTTATGGAAATGAATTTTAACAATGCTCCTATTTATAAGCGTAGGAGAGATTCCATGTGCAGCTAATGTGAATGAAATGTTGTTATATGCAAATCATCTGCAATGCTTTAAACTTTAAATAAATGTTATACACTTTTAACAATCACAAATAATTCACAAATCAACACATAAGTGGACAATATGTGACCAATAATGGACTTAAGATGCAGTTACATGAACATCTTAGTCACAGTAAATAAACGATCACTACAACTGATCCCCGATTCCTTGAATGGTCATGGATTCATGTGAATAGGAATCTTTTTAAATAAAACTATTGTAGATCATTATCGCTCATAACAGGTGGGTCAAATTTTCAAAAAGGCATGAAAATAGGTCAAATTAGTAATTTACTGAATGTAAATTTGTCTGCATGTTTTTTGGTCAAATATAATTAACAATGGAACAGAACGTCAGAAAATATTGCAAGGACTAGAAGAGAATCTTGATGATTGCAAATGTGACAAGCATTCAATGATCTACCATCTAGATCATATTTGTGATGTGCATGGATATTCAACCAATCAACATCGAGAAACTTCGTTGGATTATTCCTCTGTAATGTAATGGAATATGCATGCAACTTCAAAGGTTTGAGCACTTTTCCTCTCATTTGTTTCCTTGATAACTTTGGCTATTTGACCTTAGCTTATGAATGATGATTGTTTTGAGTTAACGATTTTCTCTTTTTATGATACATAGCTCTTCTTAATGTTTTCCAAATTAGTCAAGCACTTTGAATTTTGTAAATAGTTTATTTTTTTTCTCCANGTTTTGTTATCCGTGAACTTCCTTTTCTTCTTTATAATATCTTTCATAAATTTCACATAATTGGCCATTTGCTCTAAAGTTTCTACGAAGGGAATATTTACTGTTAACTTCTTAAGAATTTCTAAAAATTTGGAAAATTGGTTATTATGTTTGTGT
Organism: Phalaenopsis hybrid cultivar; assembly: GCA_002079205.1. NCBI lineage: Eukaryota > Viridiplantae > Streptophyta > Magnoliopsida > Asparagales > Orchidaceae > Phalaenopsis > Phalaenopsis hybrid cultivar. Next base: position 51,230 of record JXCR01134696.1, read on the forward strand.
GGATTCAATCTTTGAGGAAACAGTGGTGGAGGTTTCTCCACAGTAATTTTCCTTAGTGTAAATGGATACTCTAAATCTGGGTACTCATGATCCTTTTCTTATTCGGTATCCACTTTTTTCTTTTTCATTTGCTAGTTTTTTTTGCACCCTTGTTTCCAATTCTTTTTCACTTCATAATTGTCACTTTTATTTGTTCTTCTCCTTGATCTTTAGGATTTGGTTCCACAGTACTAGGAAAAGTTCCTAATGTTTGGTTACTAAGCGCAGTAGCGATATGTCTCAATTGTTTTTCAATATTCTTAATAGCAGTTCCTTGATTTTGTAATTGATTCCCTTAAATTTGTAATTGATTTCCTTTATTCTGCAATTGTTGACCCATGTTTACTATCAGCTCTTCCATAGATAACTTCTTTTCCTTAATTTGAGTGTTAATGTTAAATTCTGGAGGATAAGAAGGTCAATAGTTTACATTTCCTTGGTTGGATGAATTTCATAATGGGTTCACTGGGTTGTTTGCCCATTGTTGATTTGTAGAAGAATTGTTATTCCAATAAAAATTTAGATGATTCTTCCAACCTGGGTTATAATAGTTAGAATAAGGGTTGTTGGGTCTATTAATAGCATTGAAAGTTTCATATGACGGTTGAACATCCACAAATTGCCAGATGAATTATCTTCCATCATAGGAGGTGTTGGAGAATAATTCATCCCATAGTGATCTAATTTCTTTGATATTGCAGCAATCTGCGAAGTTAACATAGATATTGCATCAAAATCATGGATCTTAGCTACTCTTTTAGGATTTATCCGTTCAGAAGGCCATTGAAAATTAATGGTAATCATCTTTTCTATTAATTGATAAGCCTCATCAAAAGGTTTTGACATTAAAGAACCACCAGTCGCAACATCTATAATCGATCTAAGAAATCCCACTAATCCATCATAAAAATTTTGAATTATCAACCAATCTGGTAACGAATGATGAGGGCATTTCCTAAGAAGATCTTTAAATTTCTCCCAAGCTTCATATATTGACTCTCCATCAATCTGACAGAATGATGTTATGTCATTTCTATTTTAGTAATTTTGGATGGAGGGAAATATTTGGATAGAAATTAATTTTAAAATTTCTCCCCAAGTTCTAATAGATTCTGACGCTAATGAATTTAACCACATCTTAGCCTTGTCCTTATGTGAAAAAGGAAAAAGTCTAAGTCTAACAGCATCGCTTGAGACTATCATATTTAAAAGTAGCACACAATTTTAAAAAACTAGCGAGGTGTAAGTTAGGATCTTCATTTGGTGTACATCCGAATTGATTGTTTTGTACCATTTGGATAATAGAAGGTTTAAGCTCAAATAAATTAGCATCTACATTAAGATTTTGGATAGATAAGTGAATTTCATCTGCTGTAGGATTTGCATAATCTCGTAGGGGTCTATNGCCATTGAGGCTTTGCACAGTGAAAACAGGTTGATAAATGCACGCCATGAAAATGTATGTAATTGATTAAGAAATATTTTTAACATGTTTTGTAATTGCAATTGTAAACTTGTACTTTTAAATTTACTCAAAAGTATTTAATGTTATATTCATAACAAAACATATTTAATATTTAAAGATATCGGGAAAACATTGAGAATAAGTTGGCTACCTCAATTTCTTAGGATTATGCATAGACTCTTGTTTGAGGGTCTTTATGGTTACAGATCCTTAGGTTAGGTCTGATTTTGATTTTTTTTTAATCAAATATTTGGATGTTAAATTACGAAAATACACGGCAACAATTTATATTTTTAAATGATTTTTTCCTATCAGGATTGGGATGAAGCTATTTGATGCTTTTTTGTTGGCCTTAGAATCCTTTTGCTTCCTAAAGTTACTATTTGATATCTTTCTGATATTGTTGCTGACAATCATCACCTTGTGCTGTTTAGCATGACCTGGCCGTAAACTCAAATAATCTCCTGGCTTATATTAAGAAAGAAAGAAAAGGGCATTCGCATACTTAGCACACAATTCTTATGTATTTACATATCTCACGCCTAAACTTTCATATTTTCATGTCACTCAAATCTTTAACATCACATAAAAATAACACGATTATCACTTTTTAACAGTAAAATACACATTTTTATGCATAGGTTTGAAGCATCAAAGTGCTATGTAGGTAAATATGAAAGTTTAGGTGTGACATATGTAAATACGTAAGAATTGTGTGCTGAGTCTGAAAATTCGCAAAATGAAAAAGAAATCGAAAGTTATAGCTTGGACTAAGGCCATGACTAAAGTTTCTGCAATTATATTGTTTCTTGTAGGAGCTGAAAGAGCTGAAGGAAACCGTCTCTAATTCATATGACGGTCAGATTAAAGATCTGCTGAATGTATTAGAAGCAAAACAGAAAGAACTAGATGATTTCAGTGCCACATCTGCCGAACTGCAGAATTCTATCAAGGATCTTAATGAGAGACTTAAGGCATGCCTGCAATCACGTGCCGATGCAGATGAGATAATTAATAGGTATGCTAATAGCAGTTTTTGTTTACTGTCAACCGTAAATAAGTTTATTTGCAGATACTTTGATAACTAAAGGCTTTTGAGTTCAGCTTTTGGGTCTTTTTCCTGTTTTCTGTTTTCAGGAAGCAGGTTTAGCGGAACTCAACCCTATATTAGAATTAAATATTTCTTATTTTTAAATATTGATATGTGTATTTCTTGAAAATCTAGAGGTAGGTGTAGAGGTGTTTTCAATATTTTTCAAAATAATATTTTAGAAAATCAACCCTGCTTCAGGATTAATTCTACCAAGCATGTGGCAAGCCTTTATTACAGTTGTAGGATTTCCCACTGCATATCCTTCATTGTGATCTCCTGGACATTTCGTGAGGGTTTCTCCCTGACGGCATGGTTTCTTTTTCATCCATGGAAGTTTTGGCAGAAAATAAAAATATACTCTAGGATTAGGGCTAGGTGGATGATGTGGGGGTGTTAGGTTAAGTTGTATGGATTCTTAGTTTAGGTGTAGGAAGGACAAATCCCTAAAAATTTAGGGCAACATAGTTCTGATACCATATGACACCATTCTAGGGCTTCTAAAAGGTGTTTAGGAAGGGGATTTAGTGAAAAAGTGGTCGTGGAATAGTGATGGAAGGTTAATATGAGTGATTGACCATGATTGGAAGGCAGTGTGAGGATGAATCTTCTGTTGGATAGCATATTAATAGCCGTCAGCAGCTCTCTGAACTGAAAACTGTGGCCTAGCAGTGAATCAGTGAGATACTGGCAGCGATGAGGTTACTTCACTTGTTTGTGAGCAAGATAAGATACACCACTTGTTGCCTTACAAAAAGAAAATGATACAACACTGGTTAGAGCATAATTTAGAGATATTCTCTATCGGAAAAAAAAAACAAGCTCAAAGTCTCTTCCAATCAGAAAGTAAACATAGAAATACTCTCATAATAGAAAATAACCTATTAGAAACAAAAAAAAATAGGAAAGAAATAAAAAAATAAAATAATAGGCTGAAATAAAGCATCCGGTCGGTTCCTTCACTCCCACAATCATGTTTTCCTTGGACATTCATAGAATCATGACATTCCTGCAAATTTTCTCTACCAGGACGAGGAATTGATTCTGCAATTGTGGAATCCAGCAGGTCGAGGCATACAGGAGAAGTTTCCGTGTCAGTTACCCTCTCCATTTCTCATCCTACAAATCTCCCAACCCATCCTATGACCGGCCCACACCATCTAATTACTTTAGATCAAGGTCAGAGAATCTAGCTTCCAAATAATTATTGTCGTTGAAATCCCGACAAAACATCCATCAATGGTTGATTCTGAAATAAAAGCTACTCAGATACATCCGAAGGAACATGAACAAGCGCTAATAAAAAGTCAAATTTGCCACATATCAAATAGAAGCGAAGGGAAAAATTTTTTTTTTACTATTTTTGACCTTGTTCTTTCCTTTGTATATTTGAAATTTTTGTAAGGTTTTGCTTTAATCATCTTAATCCACTGAATTTACATTTTATTGGATTGGAATATATGTGGCAGTCAAAAGGTAACCATTTCAGAGCTAGAGACTCAATTAGATGAAGAAAGAAATCAGAGAAGGGGGGAGCGGGAAAGAGCAGAAATGGATCTAAAGTCTGCCATACAAAAAGCACATTTAGAATCTCAGGAGGAGATTAAACGACAGGCTGATGTTTACTTGAGGCAACATAGAGAACAGAAAGAATTGATTGCTAAGCTTCAGGTTGAATTGTTGCTTATTCTGTTTATATACAGTTGAGAAGGGCTTCAATATTATCAGATAATCTTTCTCGTTATTTCCTTGATCATCCAGGATTCAGAGAAAGAGAGTCGATTGCTTGTGGAAATGCTAAGATCTAAGCTGGTATGGACTCATGTTAAACGTTTCATAATTAGTTCTCTTAATTATAGTTTCTTGCACTTTAATTTTCTCAGATTTTTCTGTTCTACTGATTTTTGTCCTTGTAGGAAGATGCAAGGGAGAGTCTGGTAGCATCCGAGAAGAAAGCTAGGCAGCTGGAAGCACAAATTCAAGATGAACTCATGGCTTCTGCTAATACCAGAAAAGTAATGCCACTTCGTTATTTCATTATTTTGGTTTTTAATGTTTATGATCATTGATTATCTCATTTGTTCATTTTATTTATAAGCATTTTTTGCAAGACTTCAGAATTGAAGGCATGCTTAAAAAGAAAAAAAAAGTACATAACCTTCATATGCCAACAAGGCTTTGCTGTGAAGTGCCGTCTTACTCGCCTACCCTTGTCCTTTAGTACTGGATGAAGCTTTTATTTGGTTTCACATGCTACTTTATGGTCAGGGATGTAGGAGTGATGGGAGTTGAGTTTGATTGAGCTGGCCTCAACTAAAATTTGAGAATCTTGATTTTGCTATGAGAAAAAGGAAAAAAGATGCAAATAGACTTATTGAGTTCACTTGAGCCAATTATATTAATTTTTAAAAATTAAACTCTAAATTGAGTACTATTGTGTAAATATACATGTATTACATCAGTGTTACTGGTGCGAATATCAACAAATCACGTGATAGTTCATGAAGTTTTTGATGAATTTGATTGGAGGAGATATTTTGGATCAAGATTGTATGATCGAGGGACTAAATTTAAAAATTTGATAATTTGGTATTGAATCAGTCCAGAGAAATAATTAGTGGACTATTTTTGGACTTCATCTGTTATTTAAATGTTATAAATTTTTTGTTGTTTCTCTGGATAACTGCCACACAATTCTCAGTTTAATTTGCTCTGTTGGGATCCAAGTGGGTAGCATTGCCTATATTTACCTACTTTTATGTTCAACTCTATCTTTAGGAAAACATTTTATGATAAATTATGGAACTCATGATTTCTCTCTCTGACCTCGCTTCTCTTCTCCGTTTTCTCATTCATAAAAAAAAGCATTTATTTGGTTGGTTTTGAGTGTTGTTTCTTCATGTTAAGGCCTCAGGAAACACACATTATTATGCCTGTGGTTTGTACTGTAATTGTGCTACCAGCGGAACTGTGCTACTGATTTTTCTTCTCAATTATATCTTCTTTAAAATTTGATTGCAAATAAAAGAAAGTTTCATATTTCAACATGGTTATTTGTTGTTCTAATGCTAAGAAATATCTGGTGGTTGTTGATTATTATGTTTTTTATTGAAACAGAAAATGGAGGCTGCAGAGTCTGAATTAAGAAAATTAAGGAATGAACTCGAAAATGAGAAGGTAGGAAAAATACTCTCTTGCTGTTGTCAACGTGTTTTCATGCAGATTTAATGTGCATTTGGTGTCATTTTGAATTTTAATTGTTCATCGTATTTTTTTGGATGCTGTTGGCTTTTCATGCCATATATCAAATAATTAGTCTCCATACCATTATCTAATACTGGTTGGCGCTATGGATTTTCGTTACTTGGATGTGAGAGCTCCTAACATGAACAATCTGGTCTTTTTTTAGCGTCATAATAACAACAATCACACTTATAGAACTGAAATTGTATGATGGCATTGCATTTATTTAATAGCATATTGGTATTGAAAACTTCTTGTTGCTACAGCCTCATAAAGATTAATTTGGTGAAATAAGTTGAGGGTGTTATGCCATTTATGACAAGACAAAATTATTTCCGTCATCAGCATCATCTACATTAGCTAAATACCCAATTATTTGGAGTGACTTTATGAATTTTCATTCTCTATTCATCTCTATGAAGTGCTTCATACAGTTTTAAACGTATTTTGGTCAAACTCTACTCACGTTACTTTTGTTGTACCTTTTCTTAAATTTTATCACTTTTTTTAATCAAAATTATATATTTAGTCTTCATTGCCTTTTATTGAGTTGATGCTACTCACCATATCACATATTTTATCATTTTTATTTCCCATTACATTCAAATTTGTCCATCAAGCAGAGATATATATATATTGGGGAAAGAGCAGCGGTGGCTCCCTACTCGTTAATATTTAAAAAGAAGGTACAAGGTTAGGGAGGGGAAGAGGGTCCCCATCTAGAAAAAAAAAAAATACATTTGACTCACCCCTAAGGGTCCCTCTTCCCGTAGTACAACTTACTCGTCTCCAAAATACAGGTATACCCCAAAACCAGAAAAAGAATCCAAAATAAAAAAGAGTAATCATGTGTGCTTGCATATCTTGGAAGTATCTTGAATGAAAACAAAACAAAGAAAGTCTTGTAGAGGAGCTGTCCTTTGTGCCGCAGCCAAGTGCAAGGACTTCATCACAGCCTGTGTCTTCAAAAAAGAAAGCATCGTGGAATAAGTGACAAAACCAGCCAAGCCAAACAAAATAGAGGAAAACCAAAAGAAAAAATTCAGCAATGTCCAGCCTAACCGAAAGGGCAACAGTTGATGGCCAAAACACATAAAATCTTAGAACTGAATGTAGGAGAGATTTAAAGAATCTCCAATGATAAGTCTCCGAAGAGGGGCAGTGAGATGTGTGTCAACGTGACAATTCTCCCCTGCATTTTTGGCAAACCAGTCAACAAGGGAATTGCCTCTCTATGAATAAACTTCCAGTTAACATCAAGATGTTTTTCAGCTATAAGAGTCAGTATTCTTTTAAATATACCAACTAAATCCCAGAGTGGAGAAGTAATACCAACCAAAATATTATTAAACATTTTTTAATCCATTTCCACCTCCAGCTTACGAAAATTGAAAATGTTGGCCACCACTAAAGTCAAAAAAACTCCCCAACATTCAACAACAAAGGAAGTTTCGGCAATAACTGGGGAAGCAAAAAAACCAAGACATTTCCCCTTAGAATTTCTAAATAAACCCCCAACCGCAGCATAGTCAACATGCCAACAACCATCAACATTTAATTTCACATAATTAGCATGCGGGGGAACCCACAAAATAAGCCGAGGGACCTTAGTGGCTTTAACCACGGAAGAGCTAGCTCTTAAAGCTTTATTATAATAGACAATCTCATCTGCAACAACCATAGTAATAGAATGGGGAGAGGTGTGATACTTAAAGATATTTCTAGAGCTTCAAAGGAACCACATAACCAATAAAGGGAGGGAAAACCTCTCCTTGCAGGCATCAAAGTCCTTCCATTGCCATAACTAACTAGTTAAAGATTCTCTATGTGTCTAAGAGAAACCAAAGTGAGCGCCAATCATATCCCAAACCTCTAAAGAGAAAGCACACTCAAAGAAAATGTGTGTTATATCCTCCTCCTTCATTTTACACATATGACATCTAGAGACTAATTTCAAGCCCTTAAGCTTAAGAATGTCATCTAGTGGGATTAAAGACATTAGATAACGTCAAAGAAAAAATGATATAGAAGGAGATAAATTTTCATGCCAAATCCATTTGCCCCATATCCAACCACGATGTCAGTGTAGAGTGCCATAAATGAGCTTGCAAACCGAGAGAAAATTGTTTTTTTCCACATGGGGAGAAAAAATGATATAGAAAAATCCCAACATTCATTATCAAAGAAATAAAAAACCAATAAAGAGTTAGAATGAGGGGAGTAAGATAAATTAGAATTATGTGAAAAACCCCAATTTTCATTCCAGAAGAAAATCTTCCCCTCAATGTCCCAAGAAATGAAACCATTTGTTGTATCTCTAGCATTCACCACAGCTTTCCAAATACGAGAATCTCCAACTTTCCATGAGACCAAGGAAGGATGAATATTAGCACAATATTTTAGCCCATAAACATAGCCCAAAAAGAGGAACATAATCTAAATTTGAACCAAAGCTTACATAGGTTCACTTCCACAGTATGTTTTAGTGCTTTAAAACCGAGACCACCAGCCTCTTTAGGCTTACAAACTTTATGTCAAGTACTCCAGATTTTATTTGCACCATTCCCCACCCAAAGAAATTTATTAAAGAACTTTTTCATAGTACAAATAATACTTTTCTTGGGATTGAATACTTGCAAAACATATAAAGGAATACTCTGAAGAGCACTAGTAAGTAAAGAGATCCTACCCCCAGTGGAAATGAAAACATTTATCCAATCATGTACTTTACGTTTGATTTTATCAATCACATCATCCATATGCACATGTTTCCTTCTCCCTCTTATCAGATTCACCCTAAGATATTTAAGGGGAAGAGAGACATTATGAAAACCTGTAAACATAATACCCCAATGAATAATATGTTGCTTAACCTGTTTGCCAAAAAACAATTGACATTTGTCACTATTGAAACAAAGACCGGAGAAGCTTTGGAATTCCTGTAAAAGCCCCATCACTTGTTTTATGGCAAATTTCGAAGCATTAGTAAAAATAATAACATCATCTGCATAAGCAAGGTGAAAGACCATCATTTTAGCTTTGTTGGAATACTGAGCATGTGGATGTGAGAGTTGGAAACTGTTAAGCATCTTAGAGAAATAATCAAAAGCTAAAATAAAAATAATAGGAGAAAGAGGATCTCCTTGTTTGATGCCCCGAGAAATAGTGAAGAAACCATAAGAGTTTCCATTGACCAAGACAGAATAGTAATTGTTGGCGAGCTATCTTTTAATCAAGGAGCAAAAACTTGTATTAAAATCTCTACCTTTGAGAACATTGACGATGAAATCCAAATTTAAGGTATCAAATCCTTTTTTGATATCAAGTTTGATCACCAGATTGCCACCCCTGTAATTTTTATCAAGATCCTGTAATATTTCCTGTGCTAACAAAATATTATCAGAAATGTCACGATATTTAATAAAGGCTGATTTTTTAGGAGAAATAAGAGAAGGAAGATGAGGTTGGAGGCGGGCCACAATCACTTTACTAATGATTTTAGATATGACCGAGGTTAATGATATGGGCCTAAAATCCTTCCAGTGTGATTTAGCTGTAGACTTAGGAATGAGAACAATCAGGGCAGTAGAGAAATACTTTGTAGGGTCAATTCCCTAGAAAAAGCTTTGAATAGCCGGCATTACTTCATTCTTAACAATGTCCCAACAAGAAATATAAAAAATGGAGGTGAAACCATCGGGGCCCGGAGCCTTCTGTGAGCTAATATCTTTAAGGGCATTGAAAATTTTCAACTTAGTAGGGGGGTCCGACAAAGAGAGATTGGAGATCATATCTCTTTGGTTCTCAAAATAATCAGAGATAATACAAGTGATTGGTGGAGTATCAACATAAAAAGAAGAAAAATAATCAGCTGCATTAGATCCAATCTGATCAGCATCAGTAAGAGTGGAGCCCTCATCGATAACAATCTTGATGATGGTGTTTATGTTACGACGATGTTTGATAGTGACATGAAAATATTTTGTATTTTTGTCACCTTTCTTGAATTGATTATCACAAGTTTTCTGTCTGAGGAAATCTTTCTCAATAGAGAATTCCTCTAAAAGAGTGTCGTGAGCATCCGATAAATTAGGCCCAAGATCGGGAGTAGGAGTAGCAATCACCTGAGCTTCTAAATCATCCACCTCTTGTTGGGCCTTTAGAACCCTAGAGTGAACATTACCAAAAGTGTCAATGTTCAATCTTTTTAAATGAAAAGCCACATTCTTATGCAGTTGCCACAACGTAAGCCAAGGATTCCCACTTCCGTTAGAGACCCAAACCTGTTTAATCAAGTCAATGAAAGTGGTGTGGGTAGCCCAAACATTAAGAAATTTAAAATGATATTGAGAAGGCTTGGAATGAGAAGCTAAAGCAAGATCGAATTATGATCCAAAGCAACATGATTCAAATGCTTGACTTGAATAATATTACAGTAGCTAAAAAACTGAGAGTTTCTTAAGAATCTATCCAAACGTTGTAAGAGAAAACCTCTCTGCCAAGTGTAAGGAGGACCAGAGAAACCTAAATCATAAAGGCCAGCTTTCTCAATATGTTCACAGAAACGATTAATAAGATTTGTGCCAACCTTAGCACCACCTCATCTCTCTGTAGGCGACATAATCATATTTAAATCGCCTCCAACGAACCAATTATCATTAATTATGGCCCTCATATGAGTAAGTTGTTGCCAAAGAAGAAATTTATCCCTTAAGTGAGATCTAGCATAAATAAACTAGCCCAACCAGAAAACAGTTCAAATTGATATTGAATGAGAACTTATTGCACATTGTCATCAATGATATTAACAGTGATATCCTTCTTCCAAAAAAACCAAATTTTGTTGTTCATTTTACAAAAATGCGAATAACCCTTGAGCCTCTTGATGATGCTATCTTTATGAATTGAAATAAAAGGCTCCAAAATAACAAGGATGCCGGATTTATGGACCCTACATAAATGCTTTAAACGATTAAAGGAGTGAGGGTCCGCCACTTCTCTAATGTTTCACACCAAAACATTAAACATTATGACCCATGACACCCTCCCCTCTAGCAATCTTAGAGGGTAGGTGCCAGTGCTCACCTTCTGAGTGATAAGTGACATCAGTAGTATTTGATTGTGGTAATTTGGGTAGTTCAGATTTCCTTCTCCCTCGTTTTCTACTATATCTCTTAATTTGCCATTCAGATTCAAGAACAGAGAGAACAATTGCTGATGGATCCTGCTGTGAAGAGATAATGTGAGTGGATGGATCAGAAGAGGAAGGTTGGGCGGGGTCGGCAACTAAAGGTCTGTGAGTGGAGAGTTCGGTTTGAAGGTCAGTGAAGACAAGGGGTTCAGCCAAGTCAGTAACTGTAACATCCACGGGTAAAGGCCCTTGAGCCACCTCAGCATCCCCCGTACGAGGAGTAGGTATTCTGTTAATTTCTAAAGAAGGAACAAACAAATCATTTGAATCTCCAACCGCCGCAACATCCTCAGCAAGAGGGTCAACCGAAACCACCACAACATCAACAGTCTGCATAGATGGCTGTGAGAATGTAGGGAGAGCAGATTTCTGCTCTCCAAGGGGTGGTTGATTGGTAGGGAATTTCCTTAATTCAGGATGTAAATAGAAACAATGCTCAGAGTCATGACCAAACATGCTACAATGCCTACAGTAATATGGATGTTTTTAAGCAAAATCGACTGCCAGTAACCCGTATGAGTAGAGCCTATCCAAATATCCTCCGGTGGAGGTAAAGTGACATCCCTCTCAATTAATATTCTAGCAACCGAGGGCCTTGTGAGATTGAAGGTATGAGCATCAAGCATTAGAGGTTTCCCGTACATGTCAACAATCGAGAATAAAATTTCATGATTGAACAAATGTACTTTCAGACCAGGGAGTTTAAGCCAAACATGGATAACAGGGAGCTCGGTTTTGGGGTCAAAGCCAGTTGTCGATTTAAGGATTTTCATCCAAACATCACCAAAATGGACAGTTCTACGGGCGAAAAGTTTTGCATAATCATCTTTATTAGAAAGTTGTATCAAAATATGTCGGCTATCCAAGGCCCCGATCTTCCATCCTCACGATAATTTCAACAACTCAAAATTCTTCAACAGAAAATTATATTTCGGCTGACAATATAGGAATTTACCAACCAAATGAAAACGACAAGCAGAGGCGAGGATCGAGTTCTCAGAATCAGAGAGAAAAAACACATTTTTACCCCCTTACGACCTTGAGGTTTAATGAAGCTAAAATCACTCCCAATAACAAGCGAATCGTGGAAAGAAGAAGGGAAGACAAACTTTGGAGGAGACCCAGAAGAAGAAATCCCCGCAATGTAAGTCTTATCCATGACCGTAACGAGAAGAAGAAGACGAGAGATGAAAACCGAGAGCGAGGGGAAAGCCTAAAACGAAAAACCTGAAAGATCTCACCAGGGGTTGCCGTCGTTTAGCCGCTAACATCTTCGCATCGCCACGAAATTGCCCGCGGTGCCAAACCCTAGCAGAGCGGTCGTGTTCATCCCGATATATATATGATATATATATATATATATATATATATATATATATATATATATATATATATATATATATTAANTATCGAAGGAAAAAGGGCTTTCACTCATTGGTCCTCAGCCTCATTTCGTCTATTTCGACGTTGAGCTCTTCGAGTCTGTCGGCTCTCGTTTTTAGCGTCATCGTCTGTTTCGACATTGATCTGCGATCGCGTCTTCAAGTCTTATGTCGGCTCTACGCTCCCCTCTTCGCGCGAAGCCGAGCGTCTGTGAGCTTGCCTTTTTTGACTCTATCGCCTACCGCGCATACGGGGCATCATCGCAGGTGATGGGTGAGCTTTCTCCTTCTTCATTTGAACTTGACAAAGCCTCCTTTCCCTACATGGTGGGTAATAATTTGGTGGAGTCGACTGTTGTCTTCCTCTCAAACTATAAGGAATGTACTGGTGATTGTCCTTTTGTTAAGAAGGCAAGTAGGAAATGTGGGAAAACAACAATCTTTTTCTCTGATTTAAAAATTTTAACAGAGAAATTCAAATTCGCCCTTATTGGAAAATTTCAGTGGAGATACATATGGATGTAATCAGAAAGAGTTTTGATTATCTCAAAATTATAGGCAAGTGGATAGTGAGTCTCTTTGATGGGAGACATGTGTTGATTCAGTTAACCCTGACTGAAGACTATGCTCGGGTTTTCTCTAAAAAATATCTTAAAATTGCAGAAAAATCAATGAAGTTACTCAAGTGGACTTATGATTTTGACCCAAACCTTGAACCTCCCACTTACTGATATGGTTTAGTTTACCTGGTCTCAAACTGCACTTCTTTAATCATCAGGTTCTTTACTCTATTTGGGTCATACTTAGGGATCCTTTGAAGCTTGATCTACCTACCTTCAATCTAACCAGACATTCTCTTGTCAGAATACTCGTGGAATGGGATATCACTTTACCTGATGTTACGGAAGCCTGGCTGGGCACAACACATAATGAATATTGACAACAAATTGTCATGGAACATAAACCTTTCTATTGGAACACATAATGAATATTGTATGTTTGAGCATACCCTCGACAAATGCCACAGACTCCATCCTAACTTGAAATCTACAACACAAGGGAATAAGGATGAGTCTAACCTCACTGTTTTGGACACATCGGCCCCACATGTGGAGGAAATTACCACAAGACAGGATTTGATGTCTGATTTAATTGCCTTTGGGGACCCCCCTGACAATACTCTTATGTTTCTGTGATTGACGTGTTATCGGATGACTCTGCTGGGCAAACCTATACTTTCAAACATTATTGAAAACAATACTGAATGATCCTTATCTATAAAGGAAAATGTTCGTACCAGTAATCATGAGAGCCTTGCAGCTCCTCATCCCTAGGAAGTATCCGATGCAGATGCGACAATTCATACTTTACATTCACTAGAACCTAATGTAGTTACAACAGTTGACAATCCTTCTGCTATAGTTCTACCACCTCATCTAAACGAGCAAGTTGTTACTATTAGTCAGGTGCAAGGGATTCAGCAAATTATACATGCCCGACAATGTGTTGCCAACATACTGATCAGATGAGCCAGTTTTCGATCGAGGAATGACATGTTTACACATCCAGGAGAAAGATTATGAATGGTGACCTACTTGAGCTCAAAAATCTAATGAATGATATATTGGTCCTAGAACTAGAGGCAGAGACAAGATTAAATTAAGTCGCCCCTAAGCACGTTTTGGTAGTTTTGACTTTTTTGGTATTACATGTATCTTTACTTTTATGTGTATGTTGTACCGTGTGGGCAAGGTATCTTTCTAGGCCCACTCATACAGCCTTTTTGTATCCTTTCATTTTTTAATATATTGCCCTTGGGTTTTTTTTTTAAATGAATATGTATATGTATATAAGCAAGCGCGAGCGTGCATGTGTGTGTGTGAGAGAGAGAGAGAGAGAGGGGGGGGAGGGAATAGAGTTTTAGAGAGAGATGGTGAGGACAAAGATTTTAGAAAATGTGAATCTAAATCTCGTTGTACCAATAACATCTCTTTATAATACAGTAAGGAGAATGTGAAACCCAACTGTCTGAACCATTAATTTAAATCCTTATTATTGAAATACGTAATATTAATATTTTATATTATGGAAGAACTTTAAATCCTTATTATTGAAAATATTGAGAAAACCTAAAATATAGGCCTATTAGAGAAAAAATTCTTTGCTTTGAGAACTAGAGGAAAAAATAAACGAGAAAGGATCATAGATAGATATGCCTTGTACGTTGGCGAGGAAAGATAAATTCATACTTAAGCGTAGGAGAACAAACCAAAAAAAAGAAGTTGAGTAGAAGACTGATCTTCAAAGACATCACAACAAAGTTGGAGATAGTGTAGCATAAAAACAATTAAGCAACAACATCGACATGGAAGTAGTGACCTAATAGGTTTTTTGGGAGGATGAATATGAGAAAATGTGATAGATGAGTTAGAGCTTAGCAGTACGATTGAGTTTAAAATGAATAAATGGGAGCAAAAATGGAGTTTAGTATCTCATTTCAAATTTGAACGAAAATGAGTGAATCAATTAAAAACGTTTTGTAATGTATTCTGCATGTATTGTGCACTTGTCAGTTCCATGTTGGGGTGAGTCCAGACCTTGTGAGGCTCTAATGTAAAGGAAGAATATATCAGGAAAAGTTTTAAATTTTCCTAGCACTTGTCAGAGCGTGTTGAAGGCATGCCTATGTTGCACAATCACAGAAGACATTTTGAAGTGTACATGCATTATAGCTTTAGGCCTTTTGTCTCCAGCTCAATGTTGCCATTTTGTATGATTTGTTTGGGATCACGACTCCCCACTCTGTATTCATTCTCTTGTATGAAGAGTAGTGTATGGGGTAAGAGAAACTATATCATCTTTTTAATATAATTTGGATATTTTGGATCTTGTGCCTTTTTGCCAATCTTGTTAAGTTATCTTAAACCTACCTTTCCTAACAATGTTCTTTTGACCTGTATGTGAGATTCACGCTCCAACTTAATTGAATGTGATGACACAAAGTCCAATGGATGTGGTTTGATGAGAAGTTGAATTGGAGCATCCCATTTTATAAAAATATTACTCATTCCTAACAATTGTCTTCTTTTGACCTGTATGTGAGATTCACCCTCCAACTCAATTGAATGTAATGGCACAAAGTCAAATGGGTGTGGTTTGATGAGAAGTTGACTTGGAGCAACGTATTTATATAAAAAAATTGCTCATTCCCCTCTCATTTTAACAAATTGATTGAAACAATTTATTCGAAGTACGAAAATTTTCAAACAAACCTCTTTGTATTGCTCATTTGGCGTTACAAAAAAAGATATGCAAGAGGAAGGAAATTTATACAGAGCACATTCATCGACAGCCTTGGTTTAAGGAAAATAAATCATATAATACACCTTTATCATGTCGTTTGTTTAAAAAGAAATATGGTTAAAAGATGCATGGGTTTTAGGAGAATATACACTTGTTTTCTAAAATGAGAAATTAAATATTACAAATTCATAATATCCAATGTTTGATAGTGAGTTTTATGCTGTCCATCAATCTTTACATTATCAAAATCACCTTCTTGCATAAAATGCATTTTTTTTTTTTTTGACCAACTAATCCTGTAATCTGTCAATTTGTCAACTTGCAAGCAAATTTAAGTTCTTATCATTGTTAACTGGTTAATTTTTAACAAGAATATGCTTTTGTCTTGAAACATTAAGTTAGCATAGGCGACAAACCTACAAATGCTTTTTATTGCATCTCCCTGATAATCAATATGATTGATGTCATTACTCGCACATTTTTTTAACAAAATGCATGTTAGTAAAACTTTGAGTGACTAAAAGAGAACTATTTTTCATTCCCAAACTTTTATGTTGTTTGCACGCATTAATAGTGTGACACATTATATCCATTCCACTTATACATAACGGTTTTATTGCGAGGGGTGTTCGATTATGCATTGTTCACTACTCTACTGCTGAATTTATAATTTAGGAATTGCTTGTTGGTGAAATATCTAAATGTGAAGGATGATAAGATGATACAAATTTTAAACAGTAATTGTATCGACACTAATGTGGGAGCACCCTACAAGGTGCAGAGGTGCCTAGATCCACGCAGGGCGAGCTGACTCCCGCAAGTCGGATTTCCCACAACTCCTACGCGCAAGCCTTGTCGCGACTCCCGTACACAGGCGACTCTCCCACGCATGCTTTCTCACTTCCAACATATATGATGCGACGACCTTCGCAACCTGTTTGCTCACCTGGACCGAACCGGTCCAGGTATTTTATTTATTTTGGGAGTGCCATCACGTTTCTTGACCCACTCCTAGTTATTCTATTATTATAAATTAGCTTTCATGGGAGCTTAGGGTTAATTTTTTTGGTATTTTGTATCGGGGCAGCCACTGGCGCCTCTTCCCTTCGAGGTTTGTATTTTAGGGTTCCTGATGGTGTTTTGGTTGTATCTTGGTCTCCAGGTGAGGTGTATTTTTCCTATGCTCTTCCTCATCCTCCCAATGTTGCTCCCAGTCGCCCTTCATTGCTACAGCCACCTAGGACAACATTTTGTTTTTTGCAGTTCTATCCATCGCCATTGCCTTCTCCTCCCGCCACTTTTCTACCCCAGCAGTTTTAGTCGACCAACAGTGCTGCCGCCGAGTTCCAACCATCCTATATTGCTGCTGCTACCCTGAAACTCCTTCGTCTTGCTGTTTTCCTACAGCCTCCATCCTATATTGTTGTTGTTTCAACCCTCCCACTGTGTTGCTGCCACCCAAACCGCCCCATGTTCGTGCTGTTTCAGCCCTCCCACTGTGTCGCTACCACCCAAATTGCCCCATGTTCGTGCTGTTCCAACCCTCCCATTATATCGCTACCACCCAGAGCAGCCAGGGAACACCCCTTTCTGTTGTTCCGCCCTTGGTCCAATGGATGTGGTTTGATGAGAATTTGAATTGGAGCATCCCATTTTATAAAAAATTGCTCATTCCTAACAATTGTCTTCTGTTGACCTGTATGTGAGATTCATCCTCCGACTCAATTGAATGTAATGACTCAAAGTCAAATGGGTGTAGTTTGATGAGAAGTTGAATTGGAGCAACGTATTTATATAAAAATATTGCTCATTCCCCTCTCAATTTACCAAATTGATTGCAACAATTTATTCAAAATACAAAAATTTTCACACAAACCTCTTTGTATTGCTCATATGGCGTTACAAAAAAAAAAAAGATATACAAGAGGAAGGAAATTTAGTTTCAGAGCTAGCCTAATTCTAGTCCTATCATTAGGTTTCAGAACGAACCTAATCCTAGTCCTATCCAGAGGTTTCCTAACACACACCTAAGGATGTAAACGAGCTAAACATTAGCGAACTGAGCTCATGTTCATGTTTAACTCGTTTGAAATTATATACATTTGAAATAGACTCGTGTTCGAAATTGTTTGTGAAATAGTTGTCCGTATGTTCGATTTGTTTGAAATTAATTTGAATTAGTCGAATTGTTTGTGTTCGATTTGAATTGAGTTGAAAAAAATAAAATGATGATAATTTAATTATTTATTATAAAATTATTAAATAAAAGAGATAACAATTATAAAAATAAAATTATTCTTCTACTCTATTATTACAAATTATAATAACAAGTGCAATACAAATTTGCTGTGTGTAAAATGAAACTTTAGGTGTGAGATAGGTAAATCCATAAGATTTGTAAGTTGCATATGTAATTTTCCCAAAAATAAAATGTTAAGGTTGATTTGGCTCAACTTAAATTAATCCTTACACACACACGCACACACATCTGTGGATTAAAGACATCATATTTTACGGATAATCATATCATGTAACAATGCTTCGAACATAAAATAATTAACTAGATCAATTCAACAACAAATGACAACTGAAGTCCATGACACAACACAATAATATCCCAGGAAACACATATAAACCAAATCATATCACTTGCCATAAGAGGTAATAATGAATGGGGCCAACTGAGCTTTTCAAAAGCATAACATAAAATTATTTTATTATACCTCAATTGGTTAATTTGACTCAACAACATAAGAAACGAGAGTTATGCATGTAAATCTTAACTGAAAACTCTTGCAGAAGTTAGAGTTGTGGAAAAAAAAATCTTAAGCAAAATCAGAAAAGGAATGACAAAAGAGGTACTAACGCGGGGCTCGAGCGGGAGGACTAACTAGTTCTCCCTCAGGGGAAGGGGGTTTTTGTCCCCTCCTCCCCCTTCTCTCCTTTCTTTTTTCTCCCCTTCCTTTTCTTTCCTTTTTCTCTCTCCTTTCTTACCATCCTAGACCCTGCCTAATTCTAATACCTTTTATAAAACTAAAATCTGATTTTTATTCTCTTTCTAATTTTAAATCAAAACTGAAATTTGATTTTATTTTCATATTTTAAAAGCCTCAAAATCGGATTTTATTCTTTTTATTTTAGTTTTTTTCTAATTGGGGTAAGTCTCTTTATAAATAGGATTTGAGGTGCCTAGAGTTAGGGTCTTGATTCTGAAATCTGAATTCAGTTTTATCTGAGTGTTTTCCTCTTGAGTGTTGTATCTGACGACGAGGATGGTGCTCCGATTGTTACACTGTTTGTGGTGGTGACTATTTTCTCCGTTCTGACCACTACGCATTGTCCCAATGTCCCCTGTCGTCGTAGCCACCCTCCAACACTGTCGGCCACCTCCTTGCCAGCCAACAACCGCCCGATTTCCCTACCGCTCCTCCCAGAATGCTGCCAAGTTCAACTGCAACTTCCTTGCAGGATTTTTCGCAGTCCATTGCTGCGCCTCTAGGCTGCCGATCAGCTTTCTTGCAGCCTCCATGCAGGCAGTCGCGGCCCTACTGCTCTCCCAAACCATCGTCGATTCCTCTGCAGCTTCATTGCAAGCACAGCCCACTTGTTGCCCTTCTAAACGCCTCCACTGCAACCACCTGTATTCGCAGCTCCCTGCTGCCCTTCCAGCAGCATCGTCGGAAGCTTCTTTGCCCTCCTCTGCCTCCTAATGCCTCACTCTTAGCAGGCCGCAAACTCCGTTAGGCCTTCCCAACGCCTCCAGCTGCTGCCTCATTCCTTCGTACAGTTTATGGCCTAGCCTTCGCTTCTCAGCTTCAGCAGCTATCCTTGCCACCTCCGGATTCCACCCTTTGACGTTGTTTTCTCTTCTTCTGGCTGCTCATCGATGCCTCGACGAGCACTGAGTTACTGCTCGCGTTTGCCCGACATGCTCTGGCCTTCACCGCAGCTGCCACTCCAGCACTTTCTCCGGACTTACTCCTTGTTGAGCTTGTTGTGTCTTTATTTGTTGAATATTTGTTTGTAATTTTTGTTTTTTGTTTTGATTTGTGTGGTGTCTTCCTTTTCTTTTGAGTCATCGTTATGACCATCCTTTTCTCTTGCGTCGTGGTTTGAGTTAGCTCTGGTATTAGGTACAAATGGAGAAAACAATAACTAGAAAGTAAAAATGAAAAATGAAAATGAGTTTAGATCTTACCAGATGAAAAAACATTAAAGTTTCTTCTAAATACTATAAAAATTTTACAACAAACATTTACAAGTGTGATTGAATTTTAATGATATTAGAAATAACATTCATAAAAAACAAGAAATAAAATTATTCAAATTTAACCATTTTAGTAGCCCTAAAACATTAAGAACAAACAATCCTTCATCTAGAATTTACAAAGCTACAAAAAACATATATCCATCAGCTAAACAAACCAGCTCACCAAACTTCTTAACATGCTTGTTGATCCCGATATTTTTTATGTGTAAGAATTTATGAAGTTGACACCATTAGGCGCCAAAAACTTGATCCCAAGCAGGTAAGGTTTCAATTATATCTTTAAATAGTAGGGATTCTACGCAAGTATACATATCGTTATCAAGTAATTTAAGACTTTCTGATTAAGCCTCGAATATCGATTCCACGGAGATCGAGGTTAATCACGGCGGCTTTCCAGAGAAATTCTAGTCTAGAATAACATGCTCTAGCTTGGAAGGTTGATAAAGTTTTGGTTTTGATTTTATCCTATAATTACAATGCAAGTATACGTATCGTTATTAAGTAATTTAGGACTTTCTGATTAAGCCTCGAATATGATTCCATGGAGATCGAGGTTAATCACAGCGGCTTTCCAGAGAAGTTCTAGTCTAGAATAACATGCTCTAACTAAGAAGGTCGATAAAGTTTTGGTTTTGATTTTATCCTACAATTACCACTACAATACTACTTCTACTCTAAACTAAAATACTTAGTTAAAATAAAAAAGTGAGGTTTAATGCATTAAAAGTATCCTTCCTCATGCAATGAAATTAGTGATTTGTGTAAAAGTAAAACAAGTAGTGAGAGATTGTGACAAATAAGAGCAATTATATTTTTTACGTTTACTAGAGATGCTATAAAGAACATTGGTTAACCTAAATTTTGAATAAATCTGAAGACGTGTTAGGCAAGGAAGATACTAGCTCTCACTCTAGAGTTTCCTCTTATCCCTCCACATGAAGACTAACATCTCACATCAAAACCTAAAACAATAGACCAAATTAGGGGGCTTTAGTCTGTCACTCTAAAGTCCTCTAATTCTACTCTCATTAAAGAATATTTCCCTATTTATCTGCACTCAGTCATATGGACTATATTCTCATCCATACAATCTTATGTGATTCTACCATAGTTGATTGAGACAATACAATCACAGATCTTACATGTTCTCACAATAAATTTTAACATGCAAGTTGATTAAGTTTACATATAAATGAAGAACAAAGTAACATCATCACAATATATTTTCACTCTACTCAATTCTAATCTAACACATGCATATTAATTCATTATAAGAGGGAAGAATAAAGAAAACTACTCACTACACATGAAAAAATAACAAAAAATTTTCTTTAAACAAGATTTTGAAACCATACAAATAAAGTACTAAATTCAAATCAAAATACAATGAAAATATTTATCTCTGATGTAAATCAAACTCTCTTTGTATAGCAAAAACAATCTTCTTACAATCCTCTCCAAGAATAAAGTGAAAAGAAAAGAAGAAATTCTCACTCTCTCTTTCTCTCTCACCTTGTCGCCCCCCTTGTGGCTCACGCCCAAGCCTTCTTCTTCTTCTTCATATCTTCTTCTCCTCTTCCAATTGATTCAAGAGTCATTTTAAAAACATTTCCAAGCCATATTTATAATTTCTCAAGAGATACTTAAGTGTATCTTCAAAAGTGTTCATATTCAATGAATCTTCCAAAAGTTGTCTCAAGTGACTCTTCGTCGTCTTCAAAAACGTCTGTATAACCACCCCAAATCCTTCTAGAAAGTTTCTTTTATTATTTCCGACAAATTACTCAAGAGACACACGAAACACCATTTAAAAAATCGTCCAAATCCGATATATATTATAGAAGATATGTTTAAGCGTCGATATTGGGCGCTTAAGCGCCCTCCTTTCTGTCTGGTGGCGCCTAAGCGCCATTTTGGGCTCTTAAGCACCGGGTACAGGCAATTAAGTGCCCTATTTCGGCCCCCATGGCTCTGGTATGCCCCGATTCTACCCGATTTGCTTCGATTTGCTCTATTTTGGTCTATTTTTGTTTATTTTGCTCCAATCACTCCAAAATTTTCAATTTGATGTATCTATAACTAAAAACACAAGAAAACATACCTTTAAAGCGCAATATTATTATAAAATATAACATAAAAAATAATATATTTTTAGGCGCATCACTTGCCACTGCATCAAGCTAATTAATAAGAATAATATAAAGACGGAAAAGTGATTCCAAAAGAACAAAGAATTGTTATTAGAAAAAAAGGTGTAAAAAAAACACAAA
Source organism: Phalaenopsis hybrid cultivar (assembly GCA_002079205.1). Classification (NCBI taxonomy): domain Eukaryota; kingdom Viridiplantae; phylum Streptophyta; class Magnoliopsida; order Asparagales; family Orchidaceae; genus Phalaenopsis; species Phalaenopsis hybrid cultivar. The sequence goes on from JXCR01134696.1 coordinate 73,483, forward strand.
TCTAAGTTGTTAGATAATTTTTATAGCATTGAAATCATAGAAGACCTCAATAAGAACAATATCAAGTTAGGGTTTATTTTTTAAAAAAAGAATAGCACTTCTCAACGAACAATTGTAGAGTACACGATGAATTAGGGCAGACAATGACATCGAAACACAACTCTAACCTAGCAATCTCAAATTAGAAAAGAAAATCAACAATAATTACAAAGCTCAAAAGAATATCAGTAGAAATCAAGTAACAAATCGAAGAAACAAGAATCAAGTGTTTGTAATCCCTGAAAGAACCAAACAAAACTTATCACAAGAGTAATCTGGGCAGAGATGGTTACCTTAACCAATGCAGATGGATGTGTCTAATCTCCAAAAGTCTCCCAATTCACAAAGAGAGGAGAAATATCATTTTATCGGCCATTAGCAATTGGTCTGAGGTGGTCTTAAATCAGACCGATTGTTAATGTGATTAAGGGTCTGTTTGGGGCAGCTGCAGATTTAAATAATTTGTTGATAAATAGATTATCCTGAGAATCTGATAATCTTCTGATTATGAGGATAAGTTGACTTGTTGTTTGGGGCAGCTTATGCAGAACATCTTATTAGCAGTTGTTGCTGGATAAATGACAATTTTTCCTCTATTTAGTGAAGTTGTTTGCAACAGAACTGTATGAGCACAGAAATTGATAAAACAGAAACCGCAAATCATTATAGATCAGTTTAAAAGTTAACATAGAGTGCTCTCACTCTCGTGAGTGTCAGAAGAAATAAAATAAAGATAAATACAATTACAATTATAATGAGAAATATTAGAATATTCAATTTAAAACTCTGACTAAGTTTGTCTTCAACTGCACTGTCGCCCTTAGAAATCATCGTACCTCGATCACTGTTGGCAGTGCAATATGTTGTGTTGTTTGCCCAACGGAAGAAACCGCAATGAGCTGGAACGCCCCTGCGACAACCGTAGAACTGTCTCTTACTGTTGTGAGGTTGACGTGACGTAACGGAGCCGGTAGTTCGCAGTAACACGGGACAACTCAGTTGGTCCCCGAAATACTGAAACTCATCTTGCTATGGCTGCCAAATAAAAAAGAAACCAATTGTCAGACCTAGAAATTAAATTTTATGTAACACTATATAACAAAAGAAATGAGGATATTGATTTCACCTACATAACAACAGCGAGGATATTAATTGTCATTCACATAACCCTCATAATCTGATGCACCCAAAAGAAATGAGGATATCAGTTGTCTTCATTAGGAATACACATGCAACACTATGTAACAACGAACTGGCCTTTCAAAGGAACTCAAAAGCTCATATTTGTCACCATTCATCACAGACATCAGACACCCACAAGAAGAAAAAAGACCAAAACTAACAAATAAAAACAAATTTCAGAAACCTCATTATGATATATTCGAAAGTTTAAAATAAACCAACAAAATTCTTAAGAAAATCATAAAGTCTGAATTCACAATAAAACGAAATACATACGATAATAAACTTATAGTCTAATAAATAAATAAGACTTGGTAGATCAGCTGCCATAGATAACATATGTGATATATCCCTCAAAGCAGCCATCTCGGCCACACCTTCATCGTCATGAATTTCAAATTCATTAGAGTCTATCTCTTCCTCAGGTAATGAAGGCCCAACCACAAATTATGAAGGTTCTTCAGAGACATTCAGTTCATCATTGTTAGTCATACTGAAGTCTGTATCTGATTGAGAGGGATGTCGTTGGATGAAGTCATGAAGTGTCATTGTGGCCACCACAATGTGCACCTGCTTTGGAAATAAATACCACGACATATCACGTAAGATAACCTATTTTTTCTTCCAAACTCTAGTTGTTCTTTCAATTACCCCGTGTAAAGAGGAGTGACGTTTATTAAACATTTTTTTTCTACCACGGATGGTGTCGCATGTTCTCTTAAAATCAGGAATATGTTATCTGGTGTTCAGATAGGGCTTTAGGTAGCTCATTTGCATAGGATATCCAACGTCAACCAAATAATATTTTTCTGTTATGAAAGACACTGTTATTGACAAATAATACATGTAACTAGTACGTTTACAAAGCAAAACAAACTTAAAGACAGGTGAGGGAAACACTGTGATCTATTCGTAGTTGCATAGGAGAAAATCCGACTGTCATGTGCATTCATTTTCTAGCATGTCATTACAAAAGTAAAACACATGTTAAAGTCACATACTGTCATGACATTTGAGTAGTTGAACCACTCCGAGCAATGTACACCATCTTGTCGTGGCTGGGTAGTCGGACATCAACGTAATTACCGTCAATTGCACCTATGCAGTTCTGTTTTACATCGTTAGAAACTAATTATATTATGAAAGTACGTACCGAACCAATTGTTACCTTGAAATAAGGTATAAACAGGGATCGTTGACAATTTATTCTGGAGTATTAGCAAATGATGAATCCCCTGGCTTAATGATTTGAACTGCTAAGCTAACAAGTGTTTGTACGCCTTTAGAGAAGTACAGACTAATTGTTTCTGAGGAATGCTAGGATCTCAAGTTTGTTTACATAATTTGCATGAATTCACATATCAGCAATTACTTTAGGAAGAGCATTTCAAAGCTCCAACCCATTCTATGATGGTGTTGTCAGGGAGTGCAGCAGGTGGTGGATCTGCAAAAGCATCAATGAGTCGATTGCTGAGTTTTTTGCACAAATGTTGTTTTCTTTCTTCATCCTACCAAGTCTGGGTCTCTTTGACAGTGAATTGGACTCCCTCATCTCTTTCTAATACTACGCCCTTCTTCGATAGCTGTCACTTGGTCATGTGATAGGTCATCTGGTATGCTTGCAAACCCAATCTCACTAGGGTTGAATGCACGTTTTCCCGTCGCGACAACCCTCTTAAACATTATGTCACGTTTATCTTCAAAATCCGGCTCAATTCCACATCGCTTATATTTTTTCGCTGTCGGCATTGTCTGTAACATTGTATTGAGGAAGGGATTTAGAGAGATTATTTGTTAAACTAAAACATTAAGAGAATAAACAAATTGAGAGTGTAATGATTACCTATAATTTCTCAACCCACCATTCATCTGGAGTATCGATTGTCCGCTTAATGGGATCTCAACCTAACGCGGTAGATTCACATTTCAACTCCTTCCAAATTTTTCATTCCTTCTTCAATTGATCTCATTTGTTTTTGAATTTGAGCCCGTCGTAATCCCTTCCCGCAGTCCTTGTTAAAATACGTGGTTGGCTTATTTCCGAGTTCTATTTCTTTAATACAGATATTGCAAAAAATATTTATTACTTCCTTATCCCACATAGCTGACGGATTCCCTTCATTCATCTTAGACATGTTGAAACTATAAGGAACTACTTAAAGTATAAGTACAATAAATAATTCTAAGTAAAAAAAAAAAAAAACTAAGATGCAATATGCTCAGCATATGAAGTAAATGGCCTGACTCCAACAATCCAATATGGTCATCAAATTCGGAAAGAAGGTTGCCAACAAAATGACCGACATGCTCTCTCATTTACCTGTAATGCTTTCTTGTTTCTTCCACTATTATGCAGATGGAATCTTATGTGCAAAAAAATTAGCATGAGCAATGCTAGAAGAATCCCTTCTTTAAATAGTTATTCGAGGATTGGAGAGACCAAATCCTTAAGAGTATGCTCTAGTATCTTGCAACTAAATGATCATTAACAAAAAAGCACAAACTTATTCAAGCGGGTATGGCATACTTTGAATTACCATGTCAGGTGTTGAACAAAAATATAATGCACCTACCAAGAAGATATAGGAAGCATCCCAATAGTAGGGATATCAACCTATCATACCTTCAATTATGCTTCAACAGGGTTATGTATTCCTCCACAGTGATGACACCAATTTCACTTGATTTGAATCTCACTTTCAGGATATCAACTAAAGAAGCAAAAATAGAATTAAAGCCTTTAATACGCTGACAATAAACAGTGTCCATTTCATGAAAATTTTGAATAATAAGAAGTGGTTGATGTCACTTTGTAATAACCTTGAAAAACATATGTTCATCAACATCCAATACATTGAACCACAAGAACACAAAAGTAAAATAGAATGGGGGAAAGCATTTCTTAAAGTTAATATGCAACTTATCTCCCCGATGTGTCTCGAGAACAAGGTATAGATGATTGAGATGCTTCAACTTAACAAATATCAAATAGCATAATCCTCTTAAAGACCATTACAAAGATCAAATAGGATCACTATCTATTCATTCCAGGCATTAGGTATCATAAAATCTAGCGATGCTTATGATATTGCAATGGGTATTTATAGAACCATTAGTGGCCAGCTGCAATGGGTATTAGGGCTTTGCTAAATAACATGAATTATTGGACAGCTACAATCTTCAGTTCTTTCTGTTTAAGTAATGCTTTTTCTTCTTGTGCTACCCCTCATTAGCATGGCATACAAAACTCACTTTAGTATAATGGCTTTCACTATATAAAGCATTTGTTCTTTCAAGAGTAAACGAAATGTTGATTACAAAACTCGTGATAGTTTTGTAATTCTATTTTCCAGTTCGAACAAATCAAATTGATCAAAACTCGATTGAAGTGAAGCATAGAAGTTTTATTAGACAGATAAGAAATCTTCATCACTTGCCATCAACCTATCAAACAAAATGAATTCTCCTCATGCCATTAATCATTTCTTATCATTAATTTCTTATCATGATATTCAACTGGGACGAAAAAAATTTCATGAAAATTAAACTTGGCAACCCCAAGGCTTCTCAAGTAATTCATGAAACTTGATGTATAGAATCGTTAAAAATTAAATAGAAATAAAAAAACAGAAGTGGTACGCACTTAAGTTAATACATTTCTTTCTCAAAAAGTAGATTGAGGCTCCAAAACTAGCAACTAATATCAGCCCTAGAACATCAGCTCCACTATAAACTCCTGCTGAGTTTGTAGAGGTTGTTGCAAGCCCTCAACCATCGAAGTAGTGAAATCACACACTACTAAGTACTTGAAGCACTCACTAGTTTCTGCTACTTAAAACACTAACACCTTGGCTTGATGCCCAAGCAAAGCACAAAGCGCACTATTAGATTATCATGCAGTTATCAATTAGGGAAAGACAAAAATATACACTGCACAGTGCTTTCTTTTATTGCAGCTTAGGTGATAGGAACCCCACACTATGAATTTGAAAGAAACAATTCCAACATTGCTATTTTTTGTAAATGCTCCCTCAACTACACCAAAAATAATGCAAACAGAAGTTTTTGCTCTACTTGAAGAGTGTTTGCACATGAATTAGAACATACCTCATATGGAAGCCCATTCATGTATGGTATAGCACTTTATATCTATGCATTTATAGTATACTTCTATAACATGACAAATCAACATGAGATTCATATTCTGTCCCCCAAATTGTTGGGATAAGCATAGTGATGGTGATGATAATCAACATTTCTATTTTAAGAGTACAATATAAAAAATTATAAAAACCTAAAATTTCTCAGCTACAGCTATTACAGAATTACCCTAGTGATATTCTTGTTGGTCTACGCATTCAGGCATTCGACATTTTTGTTGGCAGTAACTGCTATTCATATAGCTATAGCAATTGTTATGCAAGCATCAAGTTTGTAGCCAGTACGTCATAGTAGAGATCAAATTACAATACAAGTAGATCTCAGCAAGAGAAGCAAGTCAAACTCTACTAGCACACAACATTACAACACAAATAGATCTTAGAGAGCAAGTCCAACTCTACCCAGTGCATTCCGAAATAATCCACCAAAATCATCAACAAGAAAACCCTAGTTCTATCTTCAGCCAAAAATTGTCAAAATTTGGGAAAGAAAAAACAGTTCTCAAAATAATCGAGCAGAGCAACACATCGGATTTCACCGGAGAGTCGATCTTCGCGAGGGTGAAGATCGGAGAGGGAGATGGCAAGGGAGAGCAGAGAAGGGCATGGGAGGAAACTTTCCCTAAACGCGAGTCCCGGACGCAGGATGCGGGGGCTATCCCGTGTTTTCGACCTATTAAAAATTTATTACCTGCGTATCGGGGCGGCACCAAAACGCTGAGCGAACGCAGGTTTCAAACACAGCGGCGACGTTTTCAAACTGTCATCACACCCCAATAAGCTGTCCCAAACGGGTCCTGAAACAACGACAAAAGTCCAAAACTAAAATAGAAAGAGTAGCTATAATCTAAAGGGTTGCATAATGTGATTATGTCATCCATCGTTAGATTTCTGAAGGAAAGAGCAAGAGAACATTCAATAGAGTAAAGGCTTTACAAATCACCCACATATGAATTATGGGCTTCTCAATAGAGGATCCAATATTCATAAGGAATTGAAAGCACAAACTAAATTTTCATACAAAGATTTCTATTGTATTAAATGTTAATTTCATATACAATCTAAAGAGTTGCATAATGTGATTATGTCATCCATCATTAGATTTGTTAATACTAATCTAAAGTGTTGCTTAATGAAATTATCATATCCACTTTAGAATTTTTGACATTCATCTAATGAGGGCTAAAGGATTGCTTAACTTTATTATGTCATGCCAACTTTAAGTGTATCAAATTCATATTAAGTGTTACATCATGTAATTAGGCTATACCAACTTAAGCATAGATGATCATATTATATATCATCACAAACTCTTTAATAATTATAAGCTTCTTTATGATTGCATAAGATTGTGCCACACTAGTTATAGAAGAGCTACAAAATTGCACTACATAAATAAATATGTGAAAGTATACACAAAATACAACATAATATCAGAGCAATAACAAGTTTGTAGCACAAATAACAAACTACATAAATAAAAAAATAGTGTCCAGAGTTTAAACTTGCAATAATTATATAAATTCATAGCTATCTAATGTCTTGTGTAGAATAGAGCTGTTTTCATATGTCTAGCAGTTGAATATTAATTTTTTCCTCTTCAAGTATCTCTTATTGAAATTAATTAATGAAAATCAATATTGATATTTAGTTGTAAGAAGAAAGAGAAGGAACTAGGAAAAAAATATATTTAATGAAATGCTTATCAAAGGTGTCTTTGCATTTTTTGAGTGGATTGAATTCAACTTGATGCACAAACTAATGCATTAACTGTTTTAGTGGATAAAATACTTCTACAATCATTAACACTCTGCTCTCCTAACTAAAAGTGGATTATGAGGCAACCGTGGTTATATATATTTATAAAATATATGAAGTTATAATTGAAAGTTGGAGATACGTTAGTGTTTTCATCTTTCACCAGACAACCACATCAAAATTTTCACCCATGCACATAAATAATCTGTCATCAAGATATACTTGTAAATCAAGCTTCACTAGTTCCACAGATCCAAAAGCTACACCAAAATCTTGAAATTCAACATACTCAAAATGATATAGGGAAACCATAGGATCAACTATAAATGAAGTTTCCTCATGTGAAATATTACTTGTAGGATACGGAGATGTGCAATCAACAACATAATCTGCATATGTTTCTCACAAGGTATGTTGAACTGATTTAAGATGTTGATCAACCTCATATGTGAAAATATTTTCAGGAATATGTAACTAATAACTTTAAGTTTCAATCTATAGTCTAAAATTACTGCAATAGAAATCAGAAGATTGCATTTCTCGTAATATTTTTTAAATTTAATTTACATACTTAAAGTCATATTTCTCATATAACCATCTTCTGACATTGACTACTCTATCAGAATCTTTTTTTACATGCATAACTGGTAAAAATATATTTGAAGTATGATAGAGAATACTAGAGATTATCTTTATAGCAATTTTGAAAACTAAAAGAAATTTTTTGATTTTCTCATATTTCAACCAATTCAAATTAACTGACAACAATTTGTAAGTACTACCTTGAATTGCATATTGATGAAAAACATTGTAAAAAATAAATGCAGACTTCATGTTAAAAGTTGAGTTACATATAGTAGAAATATTAATAGAGAAAGACCTTTTGGTTGTAACTCCTAATTGTTTTGCAACTTCGACAAACTTACGTAATCTCACAGGGGATTTTTTCAAATATCTCACTGATTATGATATTTTGAATTATTTCATGAAACTTTTTTAGCTCAGCTTCGATCATTATATTGAGGATATGAGCGCAACATCTCACATGAAAAAAAACCACTATAGTGTTGTTTTTTTCTTGATTGAAAATTTGCTTTTGAGGAACTAACTGCATCATCTTACTACTTGCATCGTTTAAAGTAATTGTAGAGATTGTTCCGGAGCTTCCACTCCAACAAACATTCACATATAGCATCAAGTATGTAAGTGTCCGTATGTGGAGGCTCTAACTCAATAAATTTGAGAATTAACTTCTTTAATTTCCATGCTTTATTGATTTAATGGGCAGTTAGATACATATATTCTATAACCTGATTAGATGTTCAACAATCCGCGATTAATAACAATCTGCAGATATCTTGTTGGACAGCTTGAGAATTTTGGATCTACACTTTCAATGTTAGAATGTTTGTATGATAACTGTGAATAAAATGATAGGTGTGTTGCTGTTCATAATATTTCATTGCATTTTACCTGAGATGTCTATAGATTTATCACCCTCTTCATTAAATTCATTTTTACGTATTGATGCTTTTTTTGTAAATCACTTTTATAAGTTAAATGGTGCTGCTAAAAAATATATTGGTGTGTCTAGTGAACAATGTTAAACTATAATTTCACATTAGTAATAAGAATTCAAATTTGGTAATTATGTCTTAGTTTTTGCATGACAAGAATTCTCTACCAAGCACTTACAAGAAGTCTTAAGCGGGAACTGTTGGTCTTTATACTCATTGAAAATTTAGATCGAAATATTGTTGGACTTGTTACATGGCACGAATAAAACTCCTTATTTTTAATTTTGAAATTTTGTATAATATCAAGGTACCTGTAAACCTCTTTAACTTCACATCGACATCTCATTTGGTGCAATTTCTACTCTCCTAGCAGCACTGACATCAACATTATCTTATGTGCCTCTATTTTATTGTAAGGTCATTACTGATGAGATTGTGGTCGGTCCTTTCAGTCACTAGAGCTGCCTGAATTGATTGTGTGACCAACATTTTTGTAGATGGCTTTAGAATCATGCATAAGCTTAAGTGTTAGCTCTTAATCTTAGAACGATAGCAAATATGTGCTTTATGAGATTATATTGTGGCCAAATACGAACTCATCTGTACTCCCAGTTTCAGTACCACAAGCACAAAAAAAAAAAGGAAAAAAAAAATCCTGTACTCCTAGTTTATGTATGTAACTTACCTCTTATTAGATTTTATCAAATTGTTTGTTTTTTTAATCTTAGTGCGACATGGGACAATTCCTATAGAAAATTCATTGAAGAATTATAATGTTTTGATATGTATGCAAATATTACGAATGATTTAGATTTATTCTCACATTTAAAGAATGTTGATCCAGGAATAAATCCAGTTCTTAAATATAGGACTTGTTCCTATAAATGCACTACTAGAAAAACACATTACAAGTATTTTTCTTCTAGAAACAAGTCACAATTTTGACATATTCATGTTGCTAACAATGCACTAATTTCATTGCAAAAATAGACCTATGCACTTTTTGTGTAATCTCTCTCTATGATGATTTCCCTGTATGAGTTGTCCTACAACATGAATAAACATTTTATTTTGGTTCATTTTGGAAGGATTTGTCATGGCCTATCAGACCCATTTTTTGACTTACACATCTATATTTTGCTATACCTGAGAAACCTTGTGTGCCTTTTTGTTAGCAGGTGGCACGGGAAGAAGCGTGGGCTAAAGTTTCATCCCTTGAACTTGAAATTGCTGCTGCTATTCGTGATCTATCCATTGAAAAGCAAAGGTTTCAGGGAGCTAGAGAAAGAGTTATTCTACGGTGAGCATAGAAAATACCTTCCATTTCTAACTGCATTGAAAAAATATTGCATTTTACAGATAAAAATCTACTTCACTAAGAGATTAAACGGTTGTAGCATGAGAAGAAGTTAGATGATTCTTGTTAAAAACGGGCTTGGGGATTGATATTAGTAGAACCCGTGTTTCTATTGTTGTATAATCAACAGCAACTTGAGGGGCACTTTCACAACTTATAATAGGTTTTGTATTCATTTAATAGGAACCATTATCACATCCGTGTTAGCTCCACTTACATGAGAGAACATGCACTCTTCTTCTCTATATTTACCTTTTCGGCAAACATTCAGGTCACCCGTTTGATTTTTCTTTCTATTCATGAATATGATGTCGTTGCATGCCACAGTCTATTTTATTTTTGGTTTCTTATATTATGAACATATAAAGTGTCAAAATAGCCTCCTGATTATTTAGATGAGGTCATTTTAGTCCCACACTTTATAAAAATTTCATATTAGTCCAGAGACTCTTTTATTATGGGCTGAAATAGTTGCTAGAGAAGACTATTTTAGCTTCCATTAAAAGAGTTTGAGGATTAAATGGACGGATTTAGGCTCTGGGATGAAAATGGGCCTCTACAAACAATGAGGGTCTATTTTAACACTTTTCTTCGTTATGAACTAATATGTTTCATTGTATGTCCTTAATAACAAGACCTGAGCACAGGTGCAAGGCCCTCTTGGCTTGATTGACTCTTAATAGTTAGCAGGCAGGCTTTATCAAAATGAGTCTAAATCTGAAGTTCGCTTAAGCATATCAGTGTTTGGTTCAATTGTACACCGCAGCATGGTGGTTGAGGGTGTAATATTTCACCGTAAAGTCGTGGATTCGAATATGCATATTATCCTTTGGTCTCAACTTTCTTGGCCGCCTTAATCATGTAAAAGAAATTTTAACATTTTCGAAAATTCGTTTGTTCACATGAAGGCTTGGAAATTTTAATTTAATGCTTTTGGGACCAAAGGATTTCCTTTTTTATTGGCTCTATTTAATTTGTGTTAACGAATTGGCATAGGGAGACATGTTTCTTATACCACCCTTTCAAATGCATCCAGGGAAACCCAACTAAGGGCTTTCTACTCAACGACTGAAGAGATTTCTGCACTATTTTCAAAGCAGCAGGAGCAGCTGAAGGCAATGCAGAAGACCTTGGAAGATGAAGAGAACTATGAAAACTCCTTATTTGCTGCTGATTCAAACATGCCTGTTAATCTAAATTTCAATATTGCCCAAACCAGACAAAATCCAAAAGAATCTTCAAGCGCATCCACCCGAAAGAATTTTATTCTGAAAATTGATGGTAAGGATGACTATGATGATGATGATGACGATGTCTGCACCACTCAGAAGAATGAATGTCGAAATGATAGTCAAGATGGTAACACTCAAGACCTAGAAGGCGGAACAGCTGATAGGTTACCTCGAGCTTTTGGCTCAGACATCGATGGTGTTGGAACTGAAGTTGTCCCTGATTTAAACTTGATTGATACAGAACGAGTTCTCGGAACCGAAAGCCAAATCGATGAAAGAGGTGCTGCTTTTGCTCTCCTCAAATGCCGCAAGCTTGCCGGTGATACAATGCAGATTGACGACGAAGTCAGAGCCGACGATAACGACGAACCTCTGGCCGGCCATTGTGATCTCAAAACCAGCCCAACATCCCAGCAAAGAAAGGAGGATAATGAAGCTAGCACAATCAGAACTGCTGACCTCTTGGCTTCAGAAGCTGCAGGGAGTTGGGCGATTGACACTGCTCCATCAGTTTATGGGGAAAATGAATCTCCAGAAGATCATGCTGTAGGTGCTGAGGTTGAAGCCCATGCAGCTACTGCTTGTCTAATGCTTGGCTCTGATGGCCAGGCGGCAGGGAGTCAGAGCAATTCGACACGCAGCATCACCAAACTTGTTACTAAAGAGCACCGAGCGCTTTCTGCCATGATTAACATCGTCGAACCTGATTTCAGGCATAAATTTCCCGGCTGTGTTGGTGCGACGCAGAGCGAGTCGCCCTCGGATGCAGAAACAGAGGAAGACAGTAATCATATTAAAGGCAGTGATAAAAATGATGATGATGATGATGATGATGATGATGATGATGATGGTGATTGTAGTGCAGATGATGCAACAAATGCAGCTGATGTGATGATAGAAGATTCTGTTGGCTGATTGAAACTGCTTTTTTTTTAATGATTTCTGCTAACATGATGTAAAAATGAGTTTGCTTTTTTGCAATTAGTGTGCAGGGAAGAAGATAACTTTCAGTTGGGCAAAGGTAAAGAATGGTTGGGAATGTCTACTTGTATTTTTGTCTCTTGTTTATATGCATCATTTAAATTAAATTAAGTGCAATCAAATTTTAATTTGGTCAATTTAGTTTATCAAAATATAGCTTTTTTAACTTGAATAATTGATATTGAGAATATCAAGTGATAAATTTTGAAATTTATAATTTTGAAATGTGAAACAAATAATACTCAAGTCAATTTTTATTTTATTTGTTTATTTATATGACTTTGTTGATTTAATATTAAAAGAAAAAAAAACAATTTCACTTCTGATTTAATGGATTTAAAAAAAACTGAATTAAAGATAAATTATAAAAAAATATTAAATAATAGGAAATCAAAATAATAGTCAACATTCAAACAGATTTTTTGCTAACCAAATTTTACTTAATCAGGTTAATTTGATTTAATTTGGAGTATTTACATACATACCACCCAATTCATATGTATTTACATATCTAACACCTAAAGTTTGACTTTTACATTTATACCACTCAGATCATTTATATCACAAAAAATATCACTATTCTTACTTTGTACACCTTCTTATGCGTATAATCACATAAGGTGGTATATATATATATGCACACATGCAAGGAATTAAGTTTCATTGAAATTTCGACAAAAAACTTCAAAAAAGCCATATGGAACTCATCAATTTTGGATGAAAATTCATTAATATTTAAAATGCTGTTTAAAGTTCAATTAAATAATCATTTATCCTTGTACAGCAAAAATGCCAGCATGAAGCAACTAAGAATAGAGCCTCAGGCGACCGAAATTCTGAGCTAAAGAGCGAGATATGGATTGACCGAGCAATCAATCAGCTACACAGCGAAATCAATCGACGGACCTATCGACCGATGAACCTCTCCGAATAGATCAAATGCCTCTGATCGATTGATTGTTTCCCTCAGCGAAAGTGATCTCATATGTAAGATCAATCGACATGATCAGTCGAAACCAAACATCTGACGATAGATGAACATTATATTTCTTTTGTATTACAATGTACTTTTCACTTGACAAACATCACTTCAATCATTTGGGCAGTTATTATAGTTGTTCTTCCTCTTTTTTTGTAATGGCATTTTTAGACTCACATAAGTAGGACGTCAAGACATAAATGAAAGGGACAATCTCTCTCTCTACTCATTTTTTTTAATTTTCTCCTCTTAGCTCTAACTCTCGGGGCGTGTATACCAAACAACAAGTTAGGATTCAATATTCTAAAGGGTTGTGCAATGAGCATGGACATGCCGCAGAAAAGAAGGGGAGCACACTACGAAGGAGAATCAAAACAGAGACGCACACCGAAGGGACTAAGTGCAACGAGAGATTCAACATTAAGTCTAGAAGTTGCGAGAGCAAATCATGGACTAATTTGAGGTCCTCCGAGAAGTAATATCTTGAATGAATGATCAACCACCACTTTTGGAGGTGGGATCTCGGAGAGCTCTCCCTCAAGGGGTACCGTTTGAGAATCAGCTAACACCTAATGACTGAATAAGCAATTAGCAACCAAATGAAAAGAAGATTACCAACATTTTGATTGCATTGGGTTTACGTTGATAGTCTGGCATCGGGTAGAATGAGTCGAGGCACCACCGACCCCTGATAGTGCTTTCACTAAAAAAATCATGGAGGTTGTACCCCCAGTGAAGTTAATGATTCCTCATTTGGATCCTTAAAAAGGAGAGGAACGATCTGATTGATCATGTGGCTTTTTTTGAATCATCAGTTGAAGTATTGCAGATCAACGATGTAATGAAATGTCAGTTTTTCTTAACAATACTTAAGGAATCAGCTCTTTGATCGTTTCTTAGTTTGTCGGTTAGTGTTATTACAACTGTCTTTGAGTTTAAGAAACTCTTCGTGGTGCACTTAGCCAATCAAAAAAAGTCGGGGAAGATGTCTCAGGCTTTGTTGCAAAAAAAGCAATGAGAGAATGAAAGCATGCAAACTTATATCACTCAAATCTAGAAGGAGATGTTGAAAGTGAAGGACTTGCAATCTTTGATTGTCCAAACTACTCTGATGCAAGGAGTTAGAGATGACTGATTCAAGTATGACTTGAACTTGCTCGATTCAAAGTCTTTTGCTAAGCTGTTAGAGATAACCAACAACCACATGACTACCGAGGAGGCTTTTATGGACCCCTTTAATGCCAGAATAGAATTGTCTGACCAACTATCAAAGAAGAGAAAGGTGCATGACGAAGGTCATATGCCAAAGGATAACGAAATCTCTGCCGGTCGTCGGCGTTATAACAACAACCAACACCCCCACAATAACTGAGGCAATAAGCACATAACCGATACAAAGCGGACGCACATGTATCGGGAGATGCAAGGCTTAACTCCACTAAACGCTTCTATGGTTGAGTTAGCTGAAGCCATTTAAAATAAGGAATACTTCAAGAAAGCCCCTCTAATAAAAGTCAGAGCTACATTCCATAATCTACATTCCATAATCCACATAAATATTGTAATTACCATCGTGATGGGCATGACATAGAATTAGCATCTTAAGACTACTTCAAGAAAGCCCCTCTGATGTGATATGAAAGATCTGGGTGGTATAAATATAAAAATTAGTTGATGTTTAAATGCATAGAAATTGGGTGGTATGTATGTTGATGCGTGAAATTTGTTGCAATAAAATAGTGAATTATCATCTTAACATTGTACGAGAATCAAGTATATACATAGATGAAAGAAGATGACTAGTAAAGACAAAAAAAAATTTACTGGAAAAACCAAAAAGGTGAAAAAACTATGAGACATTACCTAGTTAAAATATTTCACTATGGGTTTGTGTTTACATGTATAGCTCATTGTCTCACAGATTGAAAATGGTTACACAATATCTCGAGTTATAACATTTGTGCGTGGGAGATCTCGTTTCTCCGCAGCAGAGAGTGGCCATGATAGAGAGTTCATACTAGAGCTTCAATGTACCGTCTTCGGAGTCGGTATAGTGTTTGGGAAGGTATGTTGCTTCATTGGTTGCTTCACGACTCTGTGGCGTTGGTTGTTGCTTCACATGATGGTTCGTCGTTAGGAGGGCAACAACCAATGGTGGTCGGTGTGGTTAGCGAGCGGTGATCGACGATGTTCGACGATTATTGGAGTAGGAGGTGTCTGTTGGATCATCGGTGCATGGTCTTGAACATCAGCTCCCTCTTCTGTAGGTTCTGATCTTCCTGTTGCTCAAAATCTAGTTCATCTTTCAAGTGGTGGGATAAAGCTCTATTTATAGAGTTTATGTTGTAAAAAAAAAAAAGAATTCAGACAACTTTGATCGGACGACCCGAAAAGATCCTTTTGATTTGACGACTTTCGATGGACACTTGAGTGTCTTAATGATGTTCGAATTGAGTGATTTTGAGCTCACTAGATTTATCATATTGAGATGATCGATTTGACTATAAGCTTGCTAGTTTTAGAATTTGTTTTACCTTCCAATTATGCAAAAAAAAAACACCCAAAAGTGATTTACCGGCTGGATGTGAGCTTTATTTGACTCGAATTGCATCGATTTTTGTATCAATGCATTTGTCTCATCGAGTTGGTTAGCCTGATTGTAAATTTGTTGAAATTTGAATTCTAAATGACTTTTAATTGAAGTTTGAACATTCCTTAGTATAAAATTTGTCACAACATTCGTGTTATGCATTGAAATTCGAATGATTAAAACTTGTTGATTGCATCACATATGATTAATTTTTTTATTTATTTATGTCAACATCAAATGATTTAAAATTTGATAACAATTCAAAATTGTGAATTATTTTTTGTTATGAATTTTGATATTTATAAGAACTAAAAAATGTTAAGAGAATTGAGCTACATTGCATGTAAATGTCCGCCTAATTATGCTCTTCATGTTGGATGCTTGTGTAAGGAGCACGTGACGCATTTGATTTTATTTTTTTTATTGATGCTTGTCGTGCTGCAGAAGCTATCCAAATTCTTAGGAACCGGCATGATTTTTCTCAGAAAGCTTGGAGCATTCTTCCTGTCGGCACAGATAGAGGGACGAAGAAGATGGAAGAGACGGTGATGAGCGAGAATGCCGCGATTATAAAGGTTGCGGCCATCTGCGGTTCTCTTCGCCGCGCCTCTTTCAACCGCGGTCTCATCCGCTGTTGTAAATTCATAGTATAATTTCCTGTACTCTGCTTCCATTTCTGGTCTTTCTTTATGCTCTGATTGGAGTTCCTCTGCAGCTAATTTTAGTTCGTTTAATTGCTATATAGTTGACATGGAGCTTCTCTGTGACTAACTTATTTTCTTCTCTTGATCTTGTCTATTGGGTTTGGAATTCCTCTGTACCTGATCTGAAGCTATGAAGTTATGCGAAGACGAGATAATCGGGATGCAGATAGAGTTAGCGGACATTGCTTCCCTTCCGCTCGTCAACACTGACCTAGAGATCGATGGAGGCTACCCGGCTGCCGTCGATGCGTTCCGCCGCTTAATTCTCGACGCCGATTGTATCCTCTTCGCCTCGCCCGAGTACAACTATTCGCTTTCGGGTACCATTCTCTGCTTTCTCTCTCTTTTTCTTTTCATTTCAGTCCTTCAGTTCTTATTAATGAACAAATCTGCAGGAAATTTTGTATCGTAGACGCTGCTTTCTTGACTGCTAAATGATTCATAAAGAAATTTGGATTATATTTGTTTTCTTCTTTAGCAGAATTCAGTTTTGAGCTTATAAAATTCTTGAAATTTCACTGATAACATTTTTCTTCTGGCAAGTAGATCTTGAGTCGCTTGTTCAGTGTAAATGTTGGAAATACGGTCTTTTAGTTGAAAAGTGCAGCATGCAGCAATCTTATTTGTCATAAATGTGCTATTTGTTATGATTTTATAGTTGTTTTTTTTTTCCTTTTGTTATGTGTTTGGGTAAAACTTAGATATTTACAAAAGAATAGCCTCTTTCTTCAAAATATAAAGCAATAGTTGTTGATATTTAAAACGAATGCTAATTGTTTATAGGTATCATTCTTCTTCTTTCTTCCAACAATGGTAATCCGTTTCTATTTAGGAATAGCCTAAAGTGAAAGTTTTACTTGATTCTTTGTCTCTGGTGTTAATCTAGCTCTTCATAATATAGGAAACACCAGAAACCAAATTTGAGGCTGTCTTTCCCTTCATAGGTTGTTTGTGCTATGGAATTCCATACAAGTCATTATGATATCTTTTAGATATTTGTACAATAAATCATATATTATTTCTCTAAATTTCACTCTTTTAAGTGGAAGTTTTTTTTTCCTGTGTAGATAGTAGCTAAGAAATTATTTTTATCACTTTAATTAGCTCTTAATAGATCATTTTTTATCTCTGTTAAAGCTATATTCTTTGCATAGAAGCTAATAGATTTATTGAGCATTTAGGCCTCGTGTGAACATCTTAGCTTCTTAAGACCTAAGATACCTTCTTGAGAGAATTTTGGTCTCCAATCTTCTTGGACCATTGGGGAGGGCCTAAAACCCTCTTGCGCCCAAAGGACAAGAGTGTAGCCTTGTTCCTCCATTGAATTCTGCAACCAGGAGTTCAGATATGGAAAAAGGTGATGCCATCTTTTCGGGATGTTCATGACTGATGACTGACAAACCAGGAGGTTTGTTATCTGTTATCCGGACAGAGTTGGTGTCAGAAACTGTCATCTTCAAAAATTTAATCCATTTTAGCCACGGCATATGTTCTAAAAGCTAGAGAATGAACCATGAATTAGTAATTGGTTCTTAAAGAATGCAGAAATATAGCAGGTCATTAAAATCCTCAAGCCTAAACTAGTAGAAAAATATAAGGAGCTCAGAGCGCTTCTCGCATGTCAGCGGTTTTATGAATAGTTTCACCATAGTCTTAACCATTCCATAGCCATTAAAAACTGCACCATGAGCGAAGTCCTTGTAACTTCTGACTTGAAAATGTGAACCTAGAATTTGTTTGTAGCCTCCTCTGCTTTTGTTTAATTAGGGGTAATTTTATAATTTGGTTTTATTTACTTATATGCCCTAGTACTCCTCTATAAAAGGGACTTAGGGCTCATGTTGTGAGATATGGTGAGGTGTGTGAAAATTGTAACCCAAGTCATTTTTCTTTCTCCCATCCGGTGCTAGTGGAATCTCCCAAATGATGCATGATGATACTGTTATGAAGTTAATTGAGCTGAAATATGTTTTAGATATTAGGAAGAATTTGCCGTCAGTTGGGGTTTTAGAGTCCAATAACTACAAGGTAGTTATTGAGGCAGAAGTTCTGACGATATGTCATGGAGTAATGATTTTTTGAAGGGAGTCGTCATCATGATCTTTACTATCTTCAGAGTATTAAAATGACTTAAATGACTGCTATTGCTGATAATTCTTCTGAAGTCACTATATTGTGGTATATGTGGATAGCCCATGCTGAAGAGGCTTCAATTCAGGATTTGGTGAAGAAAGGATTGATCAAAGAAGCAAACACCTACAAACTAGATTTTTGTGAAGATTGTGTGTTGATAAGAAGACACGAGTATCTTTTGTGATTGTCATCCATAGTATAAAAGATATTTTAGAGTTTGTTCACACAAATTTTTAGGACCTGACGAAGACATCATTTAATGGGCCAAGATACTGTCTCTTTTATTGATGATTACTTTAGGTATATTTTGGTTTATAACATGAAGCGCAAAAATAAAGTGCTGTAGATTTTCATAACTTGAAAGAAGTGGACTGAAACATACTGGTAAAAAAATTTTGTGTATCAGATCAGACAATGAGTGCTAGTACCCTTCACATGCATTCTTGCAAGAGTGTCAAAGAGCTGGGATAGAACATCACTTCACTTTTTTTAGAGACAAGATAGCATAATGGGGTGGCAGAGAGGATGAACAGACTTTGGTGGAGAAAGTTCGGTGTATGTTATTCAATGCTGGGTTAGAATCTATTGGTCTGAGGCCATAAAATATGATTCACTTAGTAAATTGTCTGCCTTCTACAGTTATTGGAAAGAAAACCCCAAAGGAGATGTGGTCAGGGCTTCCTGCTAGAGATTATGAGCACATGAGAGTATTTGGGTGTCCAGCTTACTACCATGTGCAAAATGATAAATTGGAACATTGAGCAATGAAGACAATCTTCATTTGCTTCAGACGTGGAGTTAAGGGTTTCAACTTGTACAATCAGTCAGAAAGAAAGGTTGTCATTAGCAGGGATGTTACATTCGACGAGACAAGCTTGTTGAAAAATTGAGACTCAAAGCAAATGGAGAGTTCTAATGAGACCACATATATAGAGCAGAAGTTGGAGTTTGATGCAACTCCATTTGTTCCACAGAGTTTGTCCACTCCAACTTAGATATTTGATTTAGTTGCAGCTTACGAGGTATTTGTTGATAATGTTCAGGAGGAGGTGGAAGAAGATGTTGAGTGTGAGATTCTTGTACAGGAATCTATTGCTAGAAGCAGGACCAGACGCCATAATGTCCCAAAACTAGTTTGGTTGAGGATCACATTGTATTATATTTTTAGCCATGGAGACAAATATTCCTTATCAATGTAAAGAATCGGCAGAGAGCTCATATTGTGATATTTGGAGAGTGGCAATGGAAGCATAGATGGAATCTCTTCAGAAGAATGATACTTGGAGGTTGGTAAAACATCTTTTAGAAGTAAAACCATCTTGTGCAAATAGGTGTATGCAAAGAAGGAAAGATCTCATTGAGTTGATGTGTGGTACAATGCAAGATTGGTGGCAAAAGGCGTTGCGCAATGAGAATGGATTGATTTTGACGAGGTGTTCACCCCAGTGGTCAAACATCCCTCAATTCTTTTTATCTTTGCACTTGTAGCATCGTACGGTCTGATCTTGGAAAAACGCGATATGAAGATTGTATTTCGACATGGGGAATTACAAGAGGAGATCTATATGTTGCAGCCATTTGGATATGGAGTATCAAAAGACTTGGTTTGCAAATGGACAAGTCTTTGTATGGGTTGAAGCAGTCACCACAACAGTGGTATAAAATATTTGATCAATTCATGAGGGGAAATGAGTATACAAGAAACCGATATGATCATTATGCATATTTCAAGAAATTGGCTAACAGTGAGTTCATTTACTTGCGTTTATATGTTGATTGAATCTGCTAGTCAGATTGATGTTGATAGGATGAAGAATCGACTGTTCAAACATTTCGAAATGGAGTTGGGTGAAACTCACAGAATTCTTGGAATGGAGATTCTCAGAGACCAGACAACTAGAAAGGTGGAGCTTATGTTCGGAATGTGCTAAAGAAATTTGGGGTTGATGACTCGAAAAAGGTGGTGAGTCTACCCATTGTATCTCATTTTCAGTTGAGTTCAGATCAGTGTCCTAAATATGATCAGGAACGGAAAGATACGCGATTGGCTCTTTATGCTAATGCAGTGGGCAGTCTGATGTATGTCATGATTTGTAAACATTGACAGACTGTAAAAAATATTATGATGTATCTGAAGGGTATAGTTGATGTTAGCTTGGTTTTTGAAAGACAATTATCTATTGCAGATTTGTGTTTAGGCTATACTGATTCAGACTATACAGGTGATGTCGATAGACAGAGATTTGCAACTGATTATTTATTCACATTGGTTGGAAATCCAGTCAATTGGAGGTCAGTTCGTCAGTCTACTGTTGCTCTGTCTACTATGGAGGCTAAGTATATGACAATCACAGAGGCGATGAAAGAAGTGATATGGATGCAGGGCTTATTGGATGACTTGACAGTTGATCAAGAGTCTCCGACAGTAATCTGTGACAGCCAGAGTGTTATATTATTGGTCACAAATCCAATTCATCGTGATTGTACCAAGCACATTGATATGAGGTGCCACTTTATTCGGGACTTAATTGAAGAAGGCAAGTTTATGTTGAAGAAGATAGATATGAAGTAGAATCCAGTGAACATGCTCGCGAAGATACTACCAATTCAAAAGTTCACTTACTGCAGGAGTTTGGTGAGCACCGAGCTCAAGTCTAATTTCCCAGTTTGGCATTTTGAAGAGCTACGCGAGGCATGATCCAACCGTCTTGGTGTAGCTGATTTGGATTTTGGAGCTCATTTGGTCATTTATCTCACTTATCTGGAAGTAAGAGATGATGCAAAGATTGTTGTATTTATGACTTTTGTTTAATTAGGGGTAATTTTGTCTTTTGACTTTATTTACTTGTATACCCTAGTCTCCTCTATAAGAGGGACTTAGGGGCTCATGTAGTGAGATATGGCGAGGTGTGTGGATTTTGTAAACCAAGCTGTTTTCTTTCACTCATCCGGTGCTAGTGGAATCTCTCTTCCCGTGGACGTAGACGGATCAATTAAACTTTGAACCACGTAAATCTTTGTGTTTGATTGTTGTTGTGTAAATTTTTATGCTTTTGCATTGTTTTCGCATAACACTATCCACATTGAAAAGATACTCAGAAGCAATCCATGTTTTCATGATTCTTGGGCAAGCATTTTTTTGAAATATTTACCCTCAACTGTTTTTTTATTTTTTTTATTTTTTTATTTAGTTTCATCAACCGACTCCCATTGCTATATTTTAAATTGTAAGGTATACATACAGACCACTAAATTCCTTTGTATTTACATATCTAACAATTAAATTTCAATTTTTACATAGTCTTACCTATGCATAAAAAGTTGTATTTCACCTTTTAGAAGTTAAAATAGTTAGCATTTTTTATGTAATATGCATGAGGTTCGGTTCGTATAAATGTAAAAAAGTAAAGTTTCGGTGTTAGATATGCATGCGTGAGAATGTGCTTTATGTATGTAAATGCCGTGCTCGTAGTTTTATCATTCTTTTGGCATGCTACCAATTCAAAGGTTGCAAATTTTGTCGACATTGCCGAGTGCATGAGATCGCATTATTTCAAGGTCTGGGGAGGGTTGATTTAATTAGCCTTGCCTTTCTTTTACAAAGGCTGGTTTCATGTGTTCTGCAAATTTTACGTGTTAACCACATTGCTCATAGTTCTATTGCTATAAACCATATAGCTTTCTTAAATTATGTGGATTATGCAAATGAAACAATTGCTTGCGCTGTTGACAACTTGGCCTATTTAAATCTATTATGAATGTAGACAAAGTATTAGCTGATTGTGAGCCCATTAGTGACATTTCCTTGTAAAATAGAAGATTTTGATATAATTGGAAAATTCATATCCATCATTTATTTATCATACCCCTCAGTTATTAACCAAGTTTTGAGCCAAAAGGTCAAATTATGTTTCATGGCTCTATTGTCCTTTTTTTTCTTCCTTGGTTGAAGTCCACACAAAGAACATGGAGAATTCACATATTTTCTCACAAATTTTCTATTGAAAGGCAAATGATTTGATCACTTTAAGAAATGACCTTCTTGATCCCTACTAAGATATCATTATCATAAATATTCCTTAACCAAATTACTTGTTGTAGACTTTCTAGATTTGCTTTTTTATTCATATTTGTTCAATGTTGTCTGAAATATTAAATATATTTTTCGTAAATCAGTTTGAACTTTTTTTTCATTTATATTATCTTGTGATCTATCCCTTTTCATTCTTATCCTTCCATTAATTTTATCTGCTAGGTTTTATATACTTGTCTCATTATATGTATTTTCTTATCCTTTGTTGTACTTGAAAAAAGCAATAACAAAGAACAAAAAAATTGAAAGACACCTTGACCATTGAAGGTCTATAGAAGATAACTCAGATTGCCTCAGTAACCTCATATTGTGCATTAAATTTCAAAAACTTTTACATACATACCGCACAGCTCTTATGTATTTACATATTGAACACCCAAATTTTGATTTTTTACATTTATAACACATAGGTGCCATAAATCTATGCATGAAAACGTGTATTTTACTTTTTAAAAGATGATAAAGGTGGTATTTTTTATGTGATGTTAAAGATTTCAGTGGTATGCATGTAAATATGAATCTGTCAGTGTCAGATATGTAAATACATAAGAATTGTGTGTTATGTATGCAAATGCTTAGTGTTCATCCCTTCAGATAAGAACTCCAAGCAATGGTCCATCAAAGCAATTACTGTAAACAGTTTTACCACAAAATGAAATTAGCATTCTTAATATAAAGACATTTTAGGCATCATTTTTACCGCTTGATGCAAAGCTTGTTGGCAGGGAGCTCTATCTCCTTCAATAAGACTCTTTGAGGCCTCATTTAAATTAACTTTCTTCAGAAATTTTAAAAAAAATACTGGTCATAAAGCTTTCCCATAAATGATTTTAAAAAAAAACAACGTTTTCTGCTCATTTTAGATCATGATTTTTGAATTGCTCATTTTAACCATAAACTATGCAATCCAATAAGCTACATTTCATCCGATGTAATATTCTCATTAATTGTTTTTATTTTTATTTTTTTTCATTTCAGCCCCCTTGAAAAACGCAATTGACTGGGCCTCTCGACCTCCAAATGTGATGGCTGGAAAAACTGCCGCAGTTATAAGTGCTGCCGGAGGTTCCGCCGGACAACGGTCGCAGTATCATCTGCGCCAAGCAGGAGTTTTTCTGGATCTGCACTTCATCAACAAGCCAGAATTGTTCATTTTAGGTCGTAAGCCTCCCAATAAATTTGATGGTGATGGCAATTTGATCGACTCTGACATTAACGCAAGGCTGAAGGAAGTGCTTCTGTCACTGCAATCCTTCACCCTTCGACATAAAAATGGTATGCAGAAGATTAATGAATTGTGATACAGATTGAAAAATTATGCACATATTTTGGAACAGGAAATTGTTTGAAATCTGGTTTAATTAAATGTACTCCAATACAAGCATGTTTTAAATATGTTTGCAATACAGAGGACGGGCAGCTAGTGTTAAGGATATATTTATAAAAGTACCCACAACTCATACAACATATCTGTAAGTGACATATCTTCCTGCAGTTTCGCTGGGTCTGATGATCTTCACAACTTGACTACGCTTCAGTCCGTAATATCTTGCAATTGGATCTATGACTTGAATTCTTGGGAGCTGTTTGCCAGCAAAATCATAGGAAATGTGTTTAATGAATACAGTTAGGAATAGGCAGCAGATGAATTTGTCAATAAATACAGTTAGAAGTATGCAAAAGGAAATGGGTTGAACGCATTGCTGGAACATATATAATTTACAAATTATTTGCTTTTTTAAACGTTTAATCGACGGGAGGATATTAAGGGAATTGTCTTAAATATTGCCACGGAAAAAAGCCAGCATTTGTATCATTTATACCACCCAAAACTTTCATATCACATAAGAAATATAGCACCCTTTTCATGCATAGGAAAGGTGGCAGGAATGTAAATATTGAAGTTTACGGTGTTAGGTATGTAAATACGTAAGAATTGTGTGGTATGTAAATCTTCCATATATTTATTTTAATCAAAATGAATTCTTAAATTTAGATTTGAAATGAAATGTTCTTTAGGAAAAAAAAGAATAATAAATTCAAAGTTCAAGGGTGGAAATGTTTAAGAGATTTGGGAATTTTTTGGCTTGCTAAATTTTTTAATATTAGTTTAAAAACTAAAAAGATGTATGAAGAGTAGAGGAAGAGTATTTTGGTACTCGTTCTTAAGAATAAAGGAGATGAACAAGAGTGAGCAAATTAAGAGGAATTAAGTTAATGTGCCATACATTAATATTATGGGAGAGAAAGTAAATGAACATATTTTAAAACATGATACAAAAATTTCTCACAATCAGTTTGAAACTATCTCAAGCAAATCTACCGTGAAAGCTATACATTTATTAAGAGATTTGATGGAGAAGTGTAGATAGAGTAAGGAGGATCTACATATGATTTTTATTTATTTAGAAAAAACTTACGATAAGGTTCCAAGAGAAATTCTTTGGAAAGTTCTAGAATGAAATGTGTTAATATGACCTATATTCAAGTTATTAAAGATTATATATATATATATATATATATATATATATATATATATATATATTAGAGGTCTTACTTGTGTTCGGACAGAAGAATGATTGACAAAGTATTTTCTTATTTCAGTTACGACCATAGCAGGGATTAGCTTTAAACCCAAATCTTTTGCTTTGGTTATGGATGCTCTTATTGGAAATTTACAAAAGAATGTACCTTGGTGTATGTTTTTTTGCAGATGGAGGTCTACTTAAAGAGTTTAAAGGCCTTCCTTCATTTGAGTCGATTTAAAATAAACATAATGTAATTTGAGTAGTAGTACATCTAATGGCAAAGCTGTAATAAAGGGTGATCAAATCATTAAAAGAAGTGAACGTTTTAGATATCTCGGGTCTATTGTTCAAAGTGATGGTAATACATTGGGGATGTTATTAGTAGAATTCAAGTTGGATGGTTGAAGGGGAAGAATGTATCGAGCCTATTGTGTGATAGAAACATACCATTTAGAGTTGGAAGGAAAATTTTATAAGATGGTTGTGAGACTTTCAATGCATTATGGCGCAGAATGTTGGCCTATAAAACAAAAGCATAAAATTGAATGTTGTTGAGATGAGAATATTTAGGTGGATGAGTGGCTTTACACTTGAGAGACAAAATGTGAAACAAATATATCTGTGAAAGGGTTGGTGTAGCTTCAGTGGTAGACAATATTAGAGAGAGTCTCCTTAGATGGTTTGTTCACATTAAACGTCGACCATCTGATGATTCAGTTAGGAGAATAGAGGTTTTTTTTAGATTCAAATTATTTTAAGAAAGGTAAAGGTAGATCTGGGCATGTTGTATAAAAATGATCTTAATTTATTAGAATTAAATCAAAATATGACACTTAATAGAACACAATGGAGACAAAATATTCATGTAGCTCTCCCCACTTAGGGGGACAAAGGCCTGTTGTTATTGTTGTATAAATTAATGGTTTAACCTTGTGCAATTTAATACTCGCCTTTAGGCCTATCAGAAGTGAGAAATGATGAGAGCCTTGATATTTATGCATAATATTTAGAGTATGCTTCAATTGCTTTAGTGGGGACACCTCCATTTTCATTATTTGCTTAAAAGTTTTGACGGATGATGATGATGTTATGGTTTTTTTTATGATGTGCCCTTGGATGATAAATAATTTGTGGAGGATGAAAATGAAGTTTTATTATCACAATTAAAAGAGGAAAATCTAAATAGTGACATTTTTTTTATGGGTGAAGAATAAGAATAATAAAAATCAACAAAAATGTAAAATAAAATATTAGTGTGTAATATAAATTATAAAAAACTGACATCATCATTGTTTTAAATAATAATCTTATTTGATTTTAATGATCAGAGAATAAAAAGATTTGGATTAAAAATGTTAAAGAAGATTGGAAGGATTGTTAATATAATTAAGGATGAGGAAGGCAAGAAACTACACAGCTATGACGTTAATTCTAATGTAAACTCTCTGAGTAACAGGAATGAGAGGGACTTTTGAAGCGAGAATCCTATGTCATAACTAAGTTATGTTGGTAAATATTTACTTGTTTATGTTAAGAGTTGCAATTTCTATTTACTTGTTTATCTTAAGACTTTTTATTATCGCGTACTTGTATAAAATTTTATGATTTTATTTCAACACTTGAAATAATTATCCAATGCCTTATGGAAAAAAAATCGAGCTCAAATTTTTATAATGTTACTCGTCATTAAGCCCTAACTAGCAATTTTAGGGTATATTTACTTGTTTCCTTTAGGCTTGCTATTTATATTTACTTGATTATTTTAAGACATCTTATTTTCAAGTACTTGTATGAATTTGTATGATTTTATTTTAACAATTTTAATTACTTATTAAATCCCTTATTAAAATAAAGTTGTGCTCCAATTTTTATATTACTTATCACTAAATCCTAAGACGACTTAATCTTAACTGCTTATTTGTGTGTCTTAATTAAATGAGTTAATTTGAGGCTCACATCTCAAAAAACCTTGAAGCTCACACCTCACCACAAAATAGAAAAAAATAAATGTCGGACAAGATGATTGCAAAATTTGGGTTTTTGCATATGTATTATGATTTCAAATAACTTAACAGATTCACATTTTCTATCTTCTTGTAAAATACAAAAAAACAATAATTTTTTTAATGGGAAATTTAAATATATATACTGCACAATTCTTATGTATTTATGTATCTAACACCTTAAGTTTCATATTTATATTTATAACACCTTGATATCATAAACTTAGACATGAAACATGGTTTTCACTATTATAAAATTAGTGTTAATGGTATTTTCCATATGATGTTAAAAATTTCAGTCTTATGAATATAAATATGAAAACTTAGGTGTTAGAACTGTTAATATACAAAAATTGTGTGGCATGTTTGTAAATGCCCCTTTTTTAATTGAGAATGAGAATATAGAGGATAAAAGTGAGTGTATGAATTTTAAAAAAAGATGTGATAAGAAAATATAATAAAATGGTGCATTGAATGTGTGTAAAAACTAACTAGGATTGAGAATAAAGATGAGAGTATGAGTTTTAAAGTTAGAAGTGGTAAGGAAAATAAAATAAAATGATACATTGAATGCGTGCAAAACGAAGAGGAATACATTGAAAAATCATTATTTTAGAGGGGCAAGGGAAAAATCCATTGAATGTAGAATAAAATAAGATCTAATAAACTTATATGGTTTGTGCATATATAATGAAAGGTAAAGGATGTACCAAAAGAATAGGCATATAAAATTATGGTCAAATGATTAACAACAACAACAAAGCCTTAATCCCACTATGTGGGTTCGTATTAAACAGGTTTGTATTAAACGATCATAAAATGTAAGTTTACTAATGCTTCAAAAATTAATAGAAAGTTTCTCAATTGACAATTTAGTAAGCTCGGAAATTATCTTCATAAAGGGTGTTGAGAATCTCTCCTCCTTTACCCATCCATCCAACATTCCCCTTCTCCATTCAGATTAACCCAGTTATTGAACCAGGCATGTCAAACATTCATAAAGCAATATTCCACTACTGCTATGACTCAAATATATGGCAAGAAACTATTGTGTTTGACCTTGTCAAAAATAAGATTTTGGTAACTCTACGGAAAGCGCAATTAAGAAAATATGCCAAAGGATGACAAGTTTTTCATTAAGAATGCAAAAATTTTAAAGCTATCCTTGAAAAAAAACAGCTTCAAGTCAACTGCAAAATCTTTGAAATGATGATAGAATTTATTTCCTTTAAATTACCATAATTTAGAGACCATGAAATGGTCACTCATTTGAAAAGGGTCGAGATAAAGCCCATGTGCATGCATGCAGAAACATACCTGAGTTTCTTTCAATGTATAACGCTCCAACAAAGTTTTCTTTTCCTCACTTGTAAGCACCTGATGCTCTGGCACAAGAACATGGTCTTTAATGTTCACCAGCAGCTCAGCCTCCTATCATTTTTTTTTTATTGTCATTAAGAAATAAACCAAAATCAGATTGAAAATCGAAAGAACAAAAGTATATCTAACATAAGGTGGAACTGAAATATTTGACAGATTTCCCAAGACAAATCTGATAATCATTAAGGTGACATTATGTTGGAGGCCAGCTAATCCCAATTTACCTGAAAAACTTCCAAATGAAATTTTGGAACAAGTTCTAAGAGATATGATCTTGCAAATGGAGTCAAATTCTGCTGAACCACTAATATTGCTCGGGGAACATTATCTGTCTTCATCAACTCAACATATTTCTTTATGTGTTTCATACCAACCTTCTCATCCGTCGGGAAGAAGACATAAATCTGGTTCAACATAGAATATGAAAAATAAGAATGCGAGCAGCTGCCAAGATTCATGGCTAAATAAAAACTAAAAAACAAAATCATAAAGATTTTACATATATAAAGAAGATCATAGCACTTTATGAAACAAGCTTACACAAACAACTAAAAGAAGGATGTAAATTATATATGAAATTCCCTGAAAATTTAGAGATTCTATTACACTAAAGCTGGAATGACCTACACATAAAAAAAAAAACATGAAAAGCAACCAATTTTTGCAAGCATCACAGCAGTATTGAAAAATTTGTAGTGAGCACAACATGATGCGGTGTCCAAGGGATATTAGACAAACCCACAGCGATCAATAAAGCTCCTTACTGTCAGACAGTCCTCAGCTTGAAAATAGCTTCTCAATAAAGAATGTGAGAATACAAGCGAATATCAAAGGTCCAACAAAAATAAAAATAGAAACAATAAAGATCTGATGATATATATCCGGCATGCTGTCACATAACCAGTGGAAGAAGTACAATAGCTAATTCCCTAAGCAGAACACAAAACAGCAAACTCTTAGAACAGTCACCGCNAAGATATGATCTTGCAAATGGAGTCAAATTCTGCTGAACTACTAATATTGCTCGGGGAACATTATCTGTCTTCATCAACTCAACATATTTCTTTATGTGTTTCATACCAACCTTCTCATCCGTTGGGAAGAAGACATAAATCTGGTTCAACATAGAATATCAAAAATAAGAATGCGAGCAGTTGCCAAGATTCATGGCTAAATAAAAACTAAAAAACAAAATCATAAAGATTTTACATATATAAAAAAGATCATAGCACTTTATGAAACAAGCTTACACAAACAACCAAAAGAAGGATGTAAATTATATATGAAATTCCCTGAAAATTTAGAAGATTCTATTACACTAAAGCTGGAATGACCTACACATAAAAAAAAAACATGAAAAGCAACCAATTTTTGCAAGCATCACAGCAGTATTGAAAAATTTGTAGTGAGCACAACATGATGCGGTGTCCAAGGGATATTAGACAAACCCACGGCGATCAATAAAGATCCTTACTGTCAGACAGTCCTCAGCTTGAAAATAGCTTCACAATAAAGAATGTGAGAATACAAGCGAATATCAAAGGTACAACAAAAAAAAAAAAAGAAACAATAAAGATCTGATGATATATATCCGGCATGCTGTCACATAGCCAGTGGAAGAAGTACAATAGCTAATTCCCTAAGCAGAACACAAAACAGCAAACTCTTAGAACAGTCACCGCAACTATAATTTTCTATCGTTAGAATTTTAAATGAGAAGATATCAGATTTAATCTGGCCACCATTACAGTTAGCCGTATCCCAACTTATTTAGGATCAGCTTATTGAATAGTAATTTTCATATTAATGAGCCTATTCTTTGAAAATAGATTCAAACAACTTATATCAATATTATATTAAGGCTATCATTTTTTCTTCCTAATTCTTCAACAATAATTTTATCTACCAGTCAAATAGGCCGATTTTTAACCCTTCTATATGCCAAATTTGCTACAGTACATATTCAATAACCTTATATAAATGTCACTTTAACTGTTAATCTATACAATCAGTCATTAATTTATCATTTTTAAATTGATTCAAAATATGAATAATTATAAATAGAGTTTCTAAGAAATTCAATGATCAGCTATTTAAGTGTACATGGACTTCATCAGTTAAATGAAAGTAAAGCTTTAATTATTAGCCATCTCGCAATTTAACAGAAAAAATCAAGAACAGATTTGAGAATGAAAAGTGAGGAAATTAAGAAACAGCATTTGTCTGAAGCTTCAAGAACATGAGCATCACATTAGCGGCGATTTTATTATATACCAAATAGCACAACACAGCATTATCAATGAATCCTTAGCGTATACATCTCAAATATATTGGATTAAAGTTTTTGACCTATTGCTTTGGACAAAACCGGCAGCCACGCTAGAGCATGAAAATATGGTATAAATATTGGAAATACTTCATGGGTAGTGATCCTTTAAAAGAACTTCTCATCGAGGCGGTGCATATAAATAAATGTAGCGAAAAATGAAGAAGAGATGAGTAAAACTGAGAGAAATTAGGCAAACAAGAGTCAAAGGCATTCAAACGTGCATCTTGAGGCTTTGTTCATTCATGAGAAGTTGGTGATGTATCATACACACACTAAAATCAAATTTAATACTTTTATGATATCATTTATGCATGAATTTTAATTTAAACATTATCTTTAGTGTCATAATACTATCAGAGTTATTTGGATTTTTCTCATTTATTAAATTTTCTCTAATTTTTATAATTTCAACAATAATAATGAAAATGTAAAATAAGCTCAAAAAAATCTAAAATTAATAGTAAGTTTTTATTTCATATTCATGATCATATGCCTAAAATTTCATAAGCATTTGACATGTGTGATTCATGTTATATAATTTTTATTATATAACAATTATTATTTTAATAATAAAAATTGCATATCCTTGAAAAATTTAATTAATTAGGAGTTAATAAAGTTTTGTCAAATTTAATGGAAAAATATTAAAAAATTGTAAAACAATTCTGGAACTTTTTTTATTTATCTAACATTTATCATAATTTCCATCCTTTCGGTGAAAAATTTTGAAGTATTAAATAATTCCCAGTAATATCTATATATTTAGAATTGTTTTTAATATGAGATATTTGAAAGCTTAACTAACTTAGCTTGATTGTGGGTAGACTAATTTCTTAAATCTCCACAAATTACATTTATTTTTCATGAGCATAACTTAATAATGAAAATAGTTTTGAATTTTAATTAATACAATAAAGTAAAACAAAATCTGGTGTGCCTACACTGGGTTAAAAAAAGATATGCTACCACACAGCCACTACAAGAATGACAAAATGATTGTAGAAGAGGCATAAAGGTACTAACATACATCACAGAGGAGAATCAAACAAATTGATTAATACTATAAAGTTATGGGAGAGATTAAAGGAAGATAGTATTATATAAATCCATTTATATGGAAAAAAAAACAATTTAATTAGAAGAACATCCACTATAAAAGGATTTTTGTGGAAAAGAAATTAATGAAATAGGAGGAACAAAGTATTTATTTTCATATTATGCCTATTGATCTTCATAATCCATATTATCAAATAACGAAATAATTGATTTGACGCACTGTAAAAATAATGAGGTATGTTTCAAAGTTGGTCAAATTATTAAAGATATGTCTGATAGAACACTTATTGCATTAAATGTTCTAGAGAGATCAAATAGTTCCAAATCACCATAGAATTACATCAAGCATCAATATTAAGTGTGCATCTTTTGTATTGGTTATGAAGATACTAAAACTGAATTCAAGTGAATGGCACTAATGAATAACATTCATAGATGGCATAGTTCTAATAAGTGAGTAAGAATATCATAGTTTCAAAAATCAAACTAGACCAGCCAGCTCAATCGATTCAACCATGCACCAGTCATTTGAAACATTCGAACTGGCCAGAAACAGGGAAGAACAAAATGTAATACAGATAGGAAATATGCAAAAGATTCCCAAAAAAAAGCTAAATACCAGAAACAACACCTAACAAGATGACTGAAGAATGCTTATTTAAAAGTTAGACTAAATTAGAATCTGTGTTTTCAAAGTAAAAAGTGCATTGCAAAGCACAAGAGTTCTTTTTGCCTCAAATCACAAAATACAATGAGAAGAAATGATTATATTAGCAAGAGAACTCATGACTTGTATATTATGCCTATCATGTGTTGAGTGTGTATCATCAGAGAACTTGTTATTCAAATTTAAATAAAATCCAGTAATAATTTTTAACAATATAATAAAACATTCTAAAACAATTATAAAAAATGTAGAATTTAATAGAGATTGCCACACGTCAATAAATAAAGAGCTCCATGCATTGCAAATTATAAAATATTTTATAGGAAAACAATACAATTTAAATGTGCAATGTTGAAAGAATAACTTTCTTTTAAAATCTAGATAGTCTCACTCATTATTTTTTTAAATGATGTTAAGGAGCACATTTTATTCTACTTAATAAATGGTTAACGAGGGAGAATGCTAAACAAATAGTGCTTAAATCATTCCATTTTGTCTTATAAAATCATAACAATTCATATCCAGTGCACAAATTAGTTTGTTGTAGTAAGTCGAGGGAGAAGATTGAGTGATAAATGCAAAGCTAATTGCCACATGTCAAGAGGGAGAAGGCCAACAGCCAAGATATGATGCAAATTGAAAGTCGAGCCAAATGCTAGCTCAAAGCATGGGCCAAGAGTTTATTCTATATTGTAGTTTGAGCCAAGATGCAATGTTGCTGCAAGTCGAGCACAAAGATAAAGTGCACTGTTGTAGCAAGTCAGGCACTTCCACAATGTTAGTTCATTGCAACCGCAAGTCCAAGATTCTCCTTCCTTTTATTATATTTAATAAACTGGCAACTCAACCACTAAATTAGGCCAAAAACTATGGCAAAATGACGTCTTCTCGAAAGTGCTTTGGTGCTCAACAGCACGCAGCGCCCGCTTAATCAACTCACTTGAAAGCATAATTTTATCAACATCGATTATAATTGGGATAATGCAAACGACAATGACAATAATGATGATAAGATTTAGAAAACCAACAGCATAATAATTAGGATAAGACTAATGATAACAACAATGATGATGATATTGAATAAATGCTACTCCCATAATATATATTCTACAATCATTTCTCACATAATCCTTCTATATTATACCTCACATTCATCTATAAATACTATTTTTTGTTATACTTATCTTTGCTCTTAGTAACTTCTTTATTGCCATAAACTTGAACCTTGCATAACATGTTAAATGACAGTTTAAGTTAACTTATTTTAATATTTTCATGATTTATGATATTATATATTAACAAACGATTCTATATTTTAACCACTTAATTTTAAATGTCAATTCAATATAAGTTATGTTTCAAAGTTAAAATATAAGGAGGTATGTTTCAAAGTTAGTTTTCCATAGAAGAAAATATTTAAATAAGTTAACTTAAACAATAACCTGGTTAAAATAAACCTTTTCAATAACTTTTTCTTTCTTTCATTAAAAAAATAATAAAATGAGCTAAACAGATTAAAAACTCCCCTTTAGTTATTAACAGAATTTTGCATTGAATATAAACCAACCAAGATTTTTTATATCCTGTTTTCTCAAGGCTTCACAAATTTGTGTGTTTGTAACGTGTTGTCCATAGCAGTTTTCTGTGCAATACACCCTCTTCATTGTTCATAATGCCAAAAAACAAGAAACACAATTTTCAACAAGCGCACACTAAGCACAAAGCTTAACGCTGTTTGCTAAAGCATAAAATGACCACAGAAACTCAGTATAAGTCACCTATATATAACATATTGTATTTGGTTATTTGTATCCGCGATGAAAGGGAACATTCAAAGCATGGTCAATGTATGAGGATTCCTACCTACAACGTAGGGTTGATGCACGCAGAGCCATAGCTTTGAAATCAAGAAGGCTATAGTGACCTTCAGAGCACAATGAATGCAATATAAACAGTGATATCACAGAATAACACCACTAAATCCATTCAATGAAAGGTAAGCGTGCAGAAATTTTATCACCAAGAAATCTGAAATCACAAGGGACCGACCAAATTCTTCCACACAAGATTTTGTAAACAAGCATGTTCTCCCGAGCAGTTTAGAATTGATTTACCAAAAAATTTAAACATTAGTTCTCAAGTAATTGAGAGACCAGAGGAAACTCAAAACCTACAAACATACAAAAATAGGGCAAAAAATAGATAGTTAAATAATTAAAAACCAAAGAACAGATCAAAAACCTGATCAGAGGGGTCGTTCTTTTTGGCCTTGTTGATTGTGAGGTTCTCCCTCATAATCGGTTGCCCAAACTTGTCAATGAACTCCATCTTGGTCATCTTGACTTCAAAGTCCACCACCAGATAACCTCGATCCCTCAGCATCTCCATTACTGTTCTCCGTACACGATATAACCTGCTCGTCTGTTCGTCCTCCATCGGCGAAACAGCAAAGCTGGTCTCCGCTTCTCCGCTTCCGCGCTGAAGGGGTTGCAAGGTCTGGGCAACAAGCTTCGTTCACGAAGGGGAGGGACGGACGAGGGATTCGGGAAGAGATTTTGGGCGAAACCGGGAGAGGGGATGCAGGCGAGGGTTTCGGCTACGGGAGCTGGCTAGATTGTTTGACCAAGGTTCTGTAAGGTTCACTGAATCCGAGCCGGCAGTACTAAATTATAAATTATTTAAATGTGATAAAAATATTGCAATTTTAAAAAAAAAATTATGAGATATAAAATAAATATCTCAATGTTTGAATAATTAACATAATAATAATTTTTTTCTAAAAATTAATAACAATTAATTTAAAAATTTTAAATATGAAATATAGCACTAGAATAAATTTAAAAAATTTTAGGGGCATTTACATACATACCCACCCATATCTTATGTATTTACATTTCTAGCACCTATTTTTTATTTTTTACATTTATACCACCCAAATCTTTCATATCACATCAAAAGTGTAACTTTTTAATTTATTAATTTTAAAAAAATAAAACATAAAATTTTAAAACCGACGTTCAATCGGCCGGTTTTTTCTGGTTCAATGTGGTTTGATGCAGGGGCGGTTCTTAAGCTAGCCTGAACCGAACTACTAGCGGGTTCACTGTCGAACCTGCTAGTTCGGTCCTATTTTCTAAACCATGAGTTTGAGGCATTAGTTTAATTTTATTAGTTAAAATAATTAATAAGTAAAAACTAATTATAAATAATTATTTAATAATTAATAAAAATAAAATGCATTTTTTATTTTTATTTAATTTATAAAACTATAAAAAATTATTAATTAATATAATTCATAAAAACTAAGCAATTATTAATTTATAAATATTATTGTATCACTAGATTCGAGCAACATGGATCTTGATGTAGGGGTAAGCAACACGACAAGCGAGTTGGGTCTCCAGCAAAAATGAGAAAACCAGTCAACGGAACTAAATCGGGTTATTCAGAAAATTGATACTTCTCATTGAGTTGTCTAAACAAATAGCTAACCAACTGACATTGAAGCTGAACGAACAATATCCGGAGGTCCAGCCAAACAAAAGACAATATATCACAGAGCGGGCAAGGGAGGCAAACCTGGGTCTTGAGAAAGTCATAGATAAGGTCGACTGAGAAGCACTCATATTACTCTCTCATGATTCAACCTGTCAGAGAAGAGCGACCAAGGGTGAATCGACGAGCAAAGGGACATCGTCGTAGCAGATACTTATTTAATATATTTTGACATGTCAGATAATTGACAATAATATCCCTAGATTCTTTTGTACATAGTGGTGGCATAAAGGTAAATGAGTGCTTAATGTATCTTTTATACATATAAATAGGTAACTCATTATGAAGGAAAAAGGGGGGAGACTCATTTCTATTGTTCATTCCTCATCATATTATTTGTGCTCTATTCCTTAAGTGGGATTCCATATATTTTTGGATCCAACTCTCTAAAAGGTGCGATGAGTGTGAAATCCATGCCTCCAACAAGAAGAGGAGCACAACGCATCGATAAAGCAGCCACCGGAGAAACACAAAACCAGACCATAGAGATGGATAGTACGAGGGAGATAGTCTAACAACAAGTAATTGAGGTGAAAGAACAATTGGTACTGAAAATGAGAGAACAAATGGTGGGTACCCTCAAAGAAGCCCTGGCTAGGGGAGGTCTGAACCCACAAAACGAAAATCCTTATGAATATAGTTGTGCAGAGCCAAACAATAGATGGGACGAATAGGCAGATAACGTTCGGCGATCCCATCTAAGAAGATGAAGACGACAACTCCCAATACCAAAATTGTGTCAGATGAGCCCCAGTAGAAAGAATGCTTTTTCCAGGCAAATCTTTGAAGCTAAATCACCTGAAAAGTTTAAGACCCCCAACCTTGATGCATATAAAGGTCTCACCGAGCCGGCCGACCACGTAGACACTTTCGAGTCGGTCATCGACATCCTTAAGATTACCAACGCATTCAAATGCCGCTTATTTCTCACCACACCGAGAGAGACGACCCTCTGTTGGTTCAACGCTCTTCAAGCAGGAATAATCCCCTTTTTTAACGAATTCAAAAGGCTATTCATGTCACATTTTGTTATTGCGCAAATGCCACATAAGAAGTTTCGGTCTTTCCTCCATGTTAGATAGAAGGAGAGAGAAACCCTTCGTTCCTATATAGCAAGATTCTATCCGAAGATGCTAAAAATTCAGAACCTTAAACCTGTAATCGTTCAAACCGCTCTGATACATGGTTAAAAGTAAACAATTTAAATATACCGTGGGACTGCGCGAGCAGAGTTCAATGGCTAAATTTCTGTAGATGGTCAGCGACCACATCAACTCTAAGGAATTAGTGCTTAATGATCAAGAGGAGGCCAAGAAGGCCGTTGTTGATGCCTAATAGCAAAAAAAAAAAAAAGGGTCCAGCAGATAATGGTTGGCGGGCGAAAAATGACCCATGCCCTTCTACTCGTACTCACTATGAAGGTGGACCACACAACAAAGGAGGTCTGAAGAATGGTCATCATGACAGAAGACCTTGTTACCTTGATAGACGTTCGTCTCAAGATAATGAATGAACAGCGGTCCAGCTAGAGCCACTTAAGATAAACCTCTAAGAATCTCATTAGTAGAGCTAGTGGAGGTCATTCAAGATAAAGATTACTTCAAGAAGCCTCCGACCAAAACCCTAACAAATTATGCGCCTATGATCATGACCACGACCACGACACGGAGGAATGAAGATACTTTAAAATCCTTGCCAAGGAATTGATCAAAGTCGTAAAGTTGAAAGAGTTCGTAGTTGTTGAGGCTATCACGTACAGACAAGGGAAATCCCCATCTAATGAACATCGAACCGGTTTGAGCCAACACCATCTGGATCATGGGAATAATATCTACAATACTAGGTGGGGGAGGACAGTCTTCTTGGTGATCAAGTTTGAAGAGGGTTCGGTCATGGGAGCTACGTGTCATCGCCCTTGCCCCATGAAGAGCAACATGCCCCCTGTCACATTCACCAATGAAGACATGCCGACAAAAGGTAATCCTTACAATCATGTGATTGTTATTATAACTTCACTTAACCAATACCTAGTGGGAAGCATAGTCATCGACACAGGGAGTTTGGTGAACATCCTATTTCAAGCTGTGTTAGACAAGCTCCAACTAGAGTTACAGCGGATGACGACACTATCCAGGCCTTTCTTCGTATTCTCAGGAGAGCTAGGTGTAATCACACTTTAAGTCGTTTGGGGAGATAAAGACCGATAGTTTTTGAGGCCTGAAGACTTCCTCGTGGTCAACTCCCTGCCCACCTACAATTCCATCTTCGGTTGTCCACTGCTAAACAACTTATGGGCTACCTCTGAGTGGTGATCAATGTCGAGCAAGAGTTGCTCGACCTTCAAAGCCATAGAAAGGGAGGCCTCAAGATCAGCAAAACCACCATCCAATTCCCCGCTATTAACGAAGAGATGGGTAAATTCTTTCAAGTCATTGAAATTTTTTATTCTAGGTCGAAAATAATTCTAATCCAAACCCTTAAGGAGAAATGGGATGTCTTCGTCTGATTCGCCCCCGAAATGCCCGGAGCCCCGTAGATAGAGTTGTCAAAAAAGCTCGT
This sequence comes from Phalaenopsis hybrid cultivar, assembly GCA_002079205.1. Lineage (NCBI taxonomy): Eukaryota > Viridiplantae > Streptophyta > Magnoliopsida > Asparagales > Orchidaceae > Phalaenopsis > Phalaenopsis hybrid cultivar. Next base: position 112,285 of record JXCR01134696.1, read on the forward strand.
CATTCGCGAATATTTTGTGTTTGGCTCGCCAGGAAGCTTGTATTTGATTCATTCAACAAGCAAAGTAGACTAACACGAACAATTTTTTTTTTTGATCGACTTATAAATGAATCAAATATGAATTGACCCGTGTTCGATCATATTCGAATCATTATTTTTTAATTACAAAATAATTTTAAATAATTATATACAAAAATTTATCTTTATTTAATATACTATAAAAATTTATCATATTTTAAAAATTAAATCCTATTAATGATAGTATGTAATAAATTATTAATAATAATATATTAGTATTGGTTATATAAATATTATATTTTTATATAATATAAGTTATATAATTAATATATTATAATATACATTTAACCAAACCTCCCCTTCCCCTCTTGAAAGCTTTTGGGTTCGGCCGCCTCTCCCTCTCATGTTCTCTCAAAATCGCAAAAAGCTTTCGGTCTCGAGAGCTTAGAGTTTGTCGTTTGTGTTCATTCTCGAATCTCTACTTCAATTTGTCTTCGATAAAGTATCTTTCTCCTCGGTGAGTCAGCGTTGGCTCGAGTGCTCGGTATTCTTGCTTGGTTGCTTTTAAGGCTACCGATGTGTCTTCTTTAAGTATATTTTCCTTTATATTTCATATTTATCTTCAAATTTGCCACTTAGCTTAAAATTTCTAAATTTCTTTTAGATTTATTTAGTTTTTTTTTAGTGAAACCTAGTTTTTGAAATTTTTTGGAGTGAAATCTCGGATATTGTATTTATATCTGATTTTTTTTTTTTATGAATGAGATCTGACATAAGGGTTTTGTTGTGTGTTGTGCTTCAGCTATTGTGCATGTGCTGTAATTCATACAGGTTAAGCATTTATTTCATACAGACTTAAGTATTTGTCCTGTGATTTTATTATTGCCTCTAGATTTGATTTTTTTTATGGATGAGATCTGATATAATGACTTTGTTGTGAGCTGAATCTTATGCACTCTTAAATTTCATATGAATTGCGTGAATGGTCGTAACTTTAATTTGGTAAGAAATTTCATGAATGGTTAGCCATTTATAAAATTCTCTTATAGTAAATACATAAGAATTGTGTGGTATATTCGTCAATGTCCCAAGATATAAAGGTTATGCATGCTTATAGTAGATATACCCTTCATAAGAAGAAATTGTTGTGAAGAGGACAACTTCTATAATTATTATTTTTACTTAGAATTTTCTTATGATATTCCATCAATTCAAACGTGTGTGTGTGTGTGTGTGTGTGTGTGTGTGTGTGTGTGTGATGATTTATGATGGGGGAATTTTGTGGCAGCTAATTAATGAAGAAGGTTTTCTAAATGTAACACAAGCTATGATATCAATAACTACATATGGCTCAAGCTAACATGCTATTGGGTAGAACGAAGCATAAGAATGAACTTGCAGTAGGAGACGGATCATTGGGTAGAATACATGAATCAAAAAGCCCTTCAAATCTAGTGCCTAGTTGCATTAGGAACCTCAAGGAATGCAATTTAACAATTCTAACATGCTATGATTCACACCAATTAGTTAGCAAGAAAATGAAGATGCAAATAAATCATATTGATTTGAAGTTTCCATAAATTTAGACATAATGTACTGAATGGACCTGTTTATAGGCTTAATGAAATTTTCAATAACTAAGACTTTTTGAAAGGAGTAACAAATATGTGAACTATCTAGTCCATTTTGCCTTCAAAATTATGATTTCCAAAGAAAGTTAAAATTTTTATTGGCCTAAACTAAATGAAACAACTTAAGCCAACCTAAATAGGTTCATAGTTTGATTCAGGCTTTAAACACATACCAAATGGCTCCCATGCAATTGGCTAGTAGAAATAATGGTGATTAGTTCATAATGAAAGGAAATGTGGCATCTTCCCAAATAATAGTAGAGGAAGGCAAGGGTACACTAAAGATAGCAAAGCATCTCTAGCTCAAACTAAGGTAGAAATTCAGGGGCAACAGAAGCTCCCTAGGAATCATGTCGAAATAGAAGGATGCGAATGTGTGTATCTCATATGATAAATGAGAAAGGGTGGATGAAGGGTGCAGGCTTTTGAGATTTTATGCATCTACTTGGACTGACTATCATTTGTAGCACCCCCAAGAAAGGGGAGCGGGGAGGAGTCACTACAAACTTGAAGATGGCACTCATAAGGCCCTTAAGGCTTGTAAGTTTAAACAAAATTTTATACAAAATGATGAAAATCTTACAATTAATAAGGTTAAAAAAAGTAACTTATGTGTGTTTAATGGACAATTTGATGATTTGAGCCAAGTTTTTTACTTCGGTTTACTTTAGTTTTATTTTTTTAAATTATTGTTAATTTTTTTATAGCTTTGGTTTGATTTCAATTGTAGTTCATTGGAAGCATGCATATAATCATAATCACTTTAGAGAATATGTTGTGTTTTTTAATTGTTATGCTCATTTTGTTGGGTTAAATATTATTTTTTTAAAATTTTTTATGCTCACTATTTGTTAATTTGGCCACACTTTTATTATCCAATCAATATTTATTGATTCAACCCTCTATTGAGACATGTACATTCCTGGGTTTTAATTTTTTCAACTACAACAATTATATATTGGGCTTACCTTGGCTCCTTGTTGTTGGGCTTTATCAAACATCTATGATTTTTTGTTGATTAGTCTTTTCTCATTGGCTTCATAGAAGTTGCAAGCATTGAGTGTTTGTTGTATTTGCATCCAAAGTTAAACATATATTTGGCATTCAATGTATTTAATCTATACAAATACAATCCTCATAGGACCTAATGTAGTTATTATAGTATTCTCCTCAGTTCCTGCTCACTTTATACTATACTGGTTGTTGGTTGTGGGCTAAGGTTTATTGGTATTGCCATATTGGTCATTTGTCTGTTCAATCACTTGGTTGTTGATTGTTGACTAATAAATATTATGCAGCTTATTTTTCTTTTGGCGGTAAGCTATTACTTGTGAATTAGTTGTTGCTTCCGATGAATTATATATGGATTTCAAATCTTTAAAATATTCACATCCATGTATAAAATAGAGTTCGAAATTAGAGATTAGACTAGCTTTCTGTTTCAGTATTCATTGCTACTATCTGTGGTTTTTGGAATTATTTATTATATCAGATTTGCTGATTTGTTCAAGTATTTCTTGATCTTTCCCTTTTGGTGGGATATTTTGTTTGAGCAATAATAATTTTTCAACAATTTCATTAAAATTCAACCATACTTATAAATGTTTGATGGAAAATATTTAGAGTATTTGGAAGNCAACTGAATAACACCACTAAATCCATTCAATGAAAGGTAAGCGTGCAGAAATTTTTATCACCAAGAAATCTGCAATCACAAGGGACCGACTAAATTCTTCCACACAAGATTTGTAAACAAGCTGTTCTCCCGAGCAGTTTAGAATTGATTTACCAAAAAAATTAAACATTAGTTCTCAAGTAATTGAGAGACCAGAGGAAACTTAAACCCTAAAAACATACAAAAATAGGGCAAAAAATAGATAGTTAAAAAATTAAAAACCAAAGAACAGATCAAAAACCTGATCAGAGGGGTCGTTCTTCTTGGCCTTGTTGATTGTGAGGTTCTCCCTCATAATGGGTTGCCCAAACTTGTCAATGAACTCCATCTTGGTCATCTTGACTTCAAAGTCCACCACCAGATAACCTCGATCCCTCAGCATCTCCATTACTGTTCTCCGTACACGATATAACCTGCTCGTCTGCTCGTCCTCCATCGGCGAAACAGCGCGGCTGGTCTCCGCTTCTCCGCTTCCGCGCTGAAGCGGTTGCAAGCTCTGGGCAACGAAAAAATATTAGATCAGTACTAACCACTTAGATTAACGTAGAAGTAAAGTAAAGTGCTTCGACAATCAAATCACGTCATAACAGGACCATGTGTTATTTCGTGTTATTTATGTGTTATTGATATGTTATTGTGTTATTATAGCACCAAGAATATTCTCAGAACACAATAACACATGAATAACACACAATAACACCTGAATAACACAGAGAATATTCCCGACAGAGAAAAAATGGGCTCAATAATACCGAGGAATATTCTTCCCCGTGTTATTCATGTGTTATTATGTGTTATTGATGTATTATTGATGTGTTATTGTGTTATTATAACACCAAGAATATTCTCATGACACAATAACACATGAATAACACACNCTCGTCCTCCATCGGCGAAACAGCGCGGCTGGTCTCCGCTTCTCCGCTTCCGCGCTGAAGGGGTTGCAAGGTCTGGGCAACAAAAAAATATTAGATCAGTACTAACTACTTAGATTAACTTAGAAGTAAAGTGCTTAGCCAATCAAATCAAGCCTCACGCCTCGACACACTGCGCAACAGAAAAAAAAAATGGCGCATTAACACGGAGAATATTCCCTTTTGTATTATTCATGTATTATTGCGTGTTATTCAATGTGTTATTGTGTGTTATTCATGTGTTATTGATGTGTTATTGTGTTATTATAACACCAAGATTTAGGATACAATAACACATGAATAACACACAATAACACTTGAATAACACGCGAAATATTCCCGAGACACAATAACACATGAATAACATACAATAACACCTGAATAACACACAATAACACCTGAATAATACGGGGAATATTCCCGACAGAGAAAAAAATGGCTCAGTAACACAGAGGAATATTCTCCCCCCTGTTATTCATGTGTTATTGTGTGTTATTTATGTGCTATTGATGTGTTATTGTGTTATTATAACACCAGGAATATTAACACATGACACACAATAACACATGAATGATATGGGGGGAAATATTCTCCGTGTTACTGGGCCGTTTTTTTTTCTCTGTCGTGCACAGTGTCGTTGTGTGATTTCATTGGCTACGCACGTTACTCTACGTGTGTAGTACTGATGTAATATTTTTTCATGCAAGCGAGGGTTTCGACTAGGGGAGTTGGCTAGATTGTTTGAGCAAGGTTGTGAAAGGTTCAATGAATCTGAGTGGGCAGTACTAAATTATAAATTATCTAAATGTGATAAAAATATTACAATTTAAAAAAAAATTATGACCTATAAAATAAATATCTCAATGTTTGAATAATTAACATAATAATAATTTTATTCTAAAAATTAATAACAATTAATTTAAAAATTTTAAATATGAAATATCGCACTATAATAAATTTAAAAAATTTTAGGGGCATTNATGAAATATTCTCCGTGTTACTGCGCCGTTTTTTTTTTCTCTGTCGCGCGGAGTGACGTGGTGTGATTTCATCGGTTACGCACGCTACTCTACGTTCGTAGTACTGATGTAATATTTTTTCATGCAGGCGAATGCAGGCGAGGGTTTCGGCTAGGGGAGATGGCTAGATTGTTTGAGCAAGGTTGTGAAAGGTTCAATGAATCCGAGTGGGCAGTACTAAATTATAAATTATTTAAATGTGATAAAAATATTACAACTTAAAAAAATAATTATGAGATATAAAATAAATATATCAATGTTTGAATAATTAACATAATAATAATTTTATTCTAAAAATTGATAACAATTAATTTAAAAATTTTAAATATGAAATATCGCACTATAATAAATTTAAAAAATTTTAGGGGCATTTACATACATACCCACCTATATCTAATGTATTTACATTTCTAACACCTATTCTTTATTTTTTACATTTATACCACCCAAATCTTTCATATCCCATCAAAAGTGCCACTTTTTAATTTATTAATTTAAAAAAAAATAAAAACAAAAAATTTTAAAACCGAAGTTCAACCGGCCGATTTTTTCTGGTTCAATCCGGTTTGATATAGGGGCGGATATTAAGCTAGCCTGAACTGAACTACTGGCGGGTTCACTGTCGAACCTGCTAGTTCGGTCCTATTTTCTAAACCACGGGTTTGAGGCATTAGTTTAATTTTATTTAATTAATTTTATTAGTTAAAATAATTAATAAGTAAAAATTAATTATAAAAAATTATTTAATAATTAATAAAAAATAAAATACATATTTAATTTTTATTTAATTTATAAAACTATAAATAATTATTAATTAATATAATTCATAAAAAACTGAGCAATTATTAATTTATAAATATTATTGTATCACTGGATTCGAGCAACACGGATCTTGATGTCGGGGTAAGCAACACGACAAGCGAGTTGGGTCCCCGGCCAAAATGAGAAAACCAGTCGACGGAACTAAATCGGGTTATTCAGAAAATTGATAGTTGAGTAAGAAGATTGACACAATCTCATTGAGTTGTCTAAACAAATAACTAACCAACTGACATTGAAGCTGAACGAACAATATCCGGAGGTCCAACCAAACAAAAGACAATATATCACTGAGCGGGCAAGGGAGGCAAATCAGAGCCTTGAGAAAGTCATAGATAAGGTCGACCGAGAAGCACTCATATTACTCTCTCATGATTCAACCTGTCAGAGAAGAGCGACCAAGGGTGTATCGACGAGCAAAGGGACATCATCGTAGCAGATACTTATTTAACATATTTTGATATGTCAGATAATTGACATTAATATCCCTAGATTCCTTTGTACATAGTGGTGGCATAAAGGTAATTGAGTGCTTAATGTATCTTTTATACATATAAATTGGTAACTCATTATGAAGGAAAAAGGGGGGAGACTCATTTATATTGTTCATTCCTCATCATATTATTTGTGCTCTATTCCCTAAGTGGGATTTTATATGTTTTTGGATCCAACTCTCTAAAAGGTGCGATGAGTGTGAAATCCATTCCTCCAACAAGAAGAGGAGCACAACACAGCGATAAAGCAGCCACCGGAGAAACACAAAACCAGACCGTAGAGATGGATAGTACGAGGGAGATAGTCTAACAACAAGTAATTGAGGTGAAAGAGCAATTGGTACTGAAAATGAGAGAACATATGGTTGGTACCCTCAAAAAAGCCCTGGCTAGGGGAGGTCTGAACCCACAAAACAAAAATCCTTATGAATATGTTGTGCAGAGCCAAACAATAGATGGGACGAATAGGCGGATAACGTTCGGCGATCCCATCTAGGAAGATGAAGGCGACAACTCTCGATACCAAGATAGTGTTAGATCAACCCCAGTAGAAAGATATCGCATGGTATGTATCACGGTCCTCCGCCACACGGGGAATGCTTTTTCCAGGCAAATCTTTGAAGCTAAATCACCTGAAAAGTTTAAGACCCCCAACCTTGATGCATATAAAGGTCTCACCGAGTTGGCCGACCACATAGACACTTTCGAGTCGGTCATCGACATCCTTAAGATTACCAACGTATTCAAATGCCGCTTATTCCTCACCACGCCGAGAGAGACGACCCTCCGTTGGTTCAACACTCTTCAAGCATGAATAATCCCCTTCTTTAGCGAATTCAAAAGGCTATTCATGTCACATTTTGTTATTGCGCAAATGCCACATAAGAAGTCTCGGTCTTTCCTCCATGTTAGATAGGAGAGAGAAACCCTTGTTCTTATATAGCAAGATTCTATCGGGAGATGCTAAGGAATTTCGTGAATGGTTAGCCATTTATAAATTTCTCTTCTTGTAAATACATAAGAATTGTGTGGTATATTCGTAAATGTCCCAAGATATAAAGGTTATGCATGCTTATAGTAGATAAACCCTTCATAAGAAGAAATTGTTGGGAATTTTGTGGAAGCTAATTAATGAAGAAGGTTTTCTAAATGTAACACAAGCTATGATATCAATAACTACATATGGCTCAAGCTAACATGCTATTGGGTAGAATGAAGCATAAGAATGAAGTTGCGGTAGGAGACGGATCATTGGGTAGAATAAATGAATCAAATAGCCCTTCAAATCTAGTGCCTAGTTGCATTAGGAACCACAAGGAATGCAATTTAACAATTCTAACATGCTATGATTTACAACAATTAGTTAGCAAGAAAATGAAGATGCAAATAAATCATATTGATTTAAAGTTTCCAAAAATTTAGATATAATGTATTGAATGGACCTGTTTATAGGCTTAATAAATTTTTCAATATCTAAGACTTTTTGAAAGGAGTAACAAATATGAGAACTATCTAGTCCATTTTGCCTTCAAAATTATGATTTCCAAAGAAAGTTAAAATTTTTATTGGCCTAAACTAAATGAAACAACTTAAGCCAACCGAAATAGGTTCATAGTTTGATTCAGGCTTTAAAGACATACCAAATGGCTCCCATGCAATTGGCTAGTAGAAAAGATGGTGATTAGTTCATAATGAAAGGAAATGTGGCATCTTCCCAAATAATAGTAGAGGAAGGCAAGGGTACACTAAAGATAGCAAAGCATCTCTAGCTCAAACTAAGGTAGAAATTCAGGGGCAACAGAAGCTCCCTAGGAATCATGTCGAAATAGAAGCATGTGGAGGTGTGTATCTCATATGGTAAATGAGAAGGGGTGGAGGAAGGGTGGAGGCTTTTGAGATTTTATCCATCTACTTGGACTGACTATCATTAATAACACCCCCAAGAAAGAGGAGCGGGGAGGAGTCACTACAAACTTGAAGGTGGCACTCATAAGGCCCTTAAGACTTACATTTTTAAACAAAATTTTATACAAAATGATGAAAATTTTACAATTAATAAGGTTCAAAAAAGTAAATTATGTGTGTTTAATGGACAATTTGATGATTTGAGCCAAGTTTTTACTTTGGTTTACTTTAGTTTTATTTTTTTAATTATTGTTAATTTTTTTATAGCTTTGGTTTAATTTCAATTGTAGTTCATTGGAAGCATGCATATAATCATAATCACTTTAGAGAATATGTTGTGTTCTTTAATTGTTATGCTCATTTTGTTGGGTTAAATATTATTTTTTTAAATTTTTTTATGCTCACTATTTGTTAATTTGGCCACTCTTTTATTATCCAATCATTATTTATTGATTCAACCCTCTATTGAGGCATGTACATTCCTGGGTTTCAATTTTTTCAACTACAACAATTATATATTGGGCTTACCTTGGCTCTTTGTTGTTGGGCTTTATCAAGCATCTATGATTTTTTGTTGATTAGTCTTTTGTCATTGGCTTCATAGAAGTTGCAAGCATTGAGTGTTTGTTGTATTTGCATCCAAAGTTAAACATATATTTGGCATTCAATGTATTTAATCTATACAAATACAATCCTCATAGAACCTAATGTAGTTATTATAGTATTCTCCTCAGTTTCTGCTTACTTTATACTATACTGGTTGTTGGTTGTGGGCTAAGGTTTATTGGTATTGCCATATTGGCCATTTGACTGTTGAATCACTTGATTGTTGATTGTTGGCTAATAAATATTATGTAGCTTATTTTGTTTTTGGCGGTAAGCTATTACTTGTGAATTAATCGTTGCTTCCGATGAATTATATCTAGATTTCATACCTTTAAAATATTTGCATTTATGTATAAAATAAAGTTCAAAATTAGAGATTAAACTAGCTTTATGTTTCAGCATTCATTGCCACTATCTGTGGTTTTTGGAATTATTTATTATATCAGATTTGCTGATTTGTTTAGGTATTTCTTGATCTTTCCCTTTTGGTGGGAAATTTTGTTTGAGCAATGATTATTTTCAACAATTTCATTAAAATTCAACCATACTTATAAATGTTTGATGGAAAATATTTAGAGTACTTGGAAGGAATTTTAATGTACTTTCGTCAGGTAAGTTTTCAGTTTAATTTCATTTTTAATTTATTATTTCTTACTTCTCTTTTTGTGTCTCTTTTGATATTGTCCTGTTTTGGTTGTCGGTTGTTGGTTGTTGGCTATTGATTGTTGGATTACTTGATTATTGGCTAATGATTGTTGTCTTGTAGTTAGAAGATTTTCACTTTTCAGGTAACATGCATACCACTCCACTTTTTTTTTTTTTTTTTTTTTTTTTTTTTTTTTTTTTTTTNTATCACTGAATAACACCACTAAATCCATTCAATGAAAGGTAAGCGTGCAGAAATTTTATCACCAAGAAATCTGAAATCACAAGGGACCGACTAAATTCTTCCACACAAGATTTGTAAACAAGCATGTTCTCCCGAGCAGTTTGGAATTGATTTACCAAAAAATTTAAACATTAGTCCTCAAGTAATTGAGAGACCAGAGGAAACTTAAACCCTAAAAACATACAAAAATAGGGCAAAAAATAGATAGTTAAATAAATTAAAAACCAAATAACAGATAAAAAACCTGATCAGAGGGGTCGCTCTTTTTGGCCTTGTTGATTGTGAGGTTCTCCCTCATAATGGGTTGCCCAAACTTGTCAATGAACTCCATCTTGGTCNTTTTTTTATATAGAGGGATGTTATTTATTTATTTTCTTTTGACAATTTAATAATTAATAGCTAAATTTATTATCATTTTATTTTTTTTACTCATTTTAAATTGAATTTGAATAGAACACGAACAAATCGAACAATGCAAATAATACTAACAATTTGAACACTTCAAACATTTCGAGCAATTTGAAATACTTTAAAACAAATCGAATCGAACACGAATATTAATTTGCAAACAATTTTGAACACGAGCATATTTCAAACACATAATTTCAAATAAATAGAACATGAACATGAGCTTCGTCCATTCATGCTTGGTTTGTTTACACCCTTACTCTTAGGCATTGCATGTCATCGACTGAACATCAACCCTGTTGTACGATTAGTAAAGCAAAAACTTAGGACGTTGGCCGCTACTTCAGCCAGGTCAATCCAGTAAGAAGTAAAGAAATTGGTGGAGCCAGGTTAACGTCCAATGCCCAAAATGGGTATCCGATGCGGTGATGGTGTGAAAACGCAACAACAAGTGGTGGATGTGCGTCGATTGCACCAACTTGAACGCCACTTGTCCGAAAGACAGTTACCTTTGCCAAGAATTGATGCGCTGGTAGATTCGACAGTTGGGCACACAGTGATGAGCTTTATGGAAGCTTTCTCCGAGTACTATCAGATCAAGATGCATCTCGCCGATGCTGAAAAAATGGCTTTTATTGCTTGCAAAGGAGCAAACTGATAATGTAATGACCTTTGGGCTTAAAAATGTCGGCACCACCTACTAGTGTTTAATGGATGTAGTTTTTGCAAAACAAAAGAGAAGAAATGTTGAAGTATATGTGAATTATGTGTTAGTGAAGAGCAACCCGAACAACATATAAAAAACTTAAAAGAAACATTTGAAACTTTTAGGAAATTTAACATGAAATTAAACCCCCCAAAGTGCATTTTCAGAACCTCAACCAAAAAGTTCGTGGTTTATTTTCTAACACCCTAGGATATCAGAGCCAATTCGGAAAAGGTGTGAGCTTTGCTGGACATGCCTTCCCCACAAGACATGTAAGAAGTACAAAGATTGATTGACCGAATAGCGGCTTCAGTCATTTGATTGACCAAATAGCGGCTTCAGTCGTTTCAATTCCAAGTCCGGTGATAAATGTGCTGCATTCTTCAAAGTTGTTAGGAAAGCCAAACCCTTTGAATGGAACACCACATGAGAAGAAGCATTCAAAAATCTCAAGGACTCACTCGCCTCGCCTCCACTCCTCTAGAGCCCGTAGCTCAGCTAAAAACTCGTTACACCTTGAAGTCTGACCCGAGGCTGTTAATTCAATATTAGTTCAAGAAGAACAGAGAAACATTTCCTCTTCTGATAACCCAACCTGGTACTGAGGGATGCCGAAATCTGGTATTGCATTATGGAGAAACTAACTTTTGCCCTCATCACCTCTGCTTGCAGGCTTCGACCCTATTTCTAGACACATTTGATTCGGGATATCACCAATTAAACTCTAAAATCATTCCTCACTCGGTTAGATCATTTGGGCAGGCTCCTCAAATGGGCAGTGGAACTAAGCAAGTTTGATATCTCCTACATCCCCTGAACGACGATCAAAGTCCAAGTAGTCACAAACTTTTTAGTAGATTTCACCGAACCATCCGAATAAGATGAAGGGATTGATGCAAAAGATTGCTGTGGATTTTGAATATTGATGGAGCCTCATACAAAACAGCCTCAGCGCTAGGTCTCGCTTTGTGGAGCCCGTCTGGTGAACACCATTACCAATCAATTGCCATAGATTTTAACATTGCAAACAATCAAGCATAATACAAAGTGTTGATAACTGGCCTACGCCTCGCCCACCATGTCGTGATGCTCCACCTCCATGTGGAAATCAATTCACAACTTATAATAAATCAAATAAATAGAGAGTTTGAAGCTTGGGATGACATCATGGCAAAATACCTCACCAAGGCTCAGGTAGAGATTTGGCCGTTCACAGCTTTCAAATCGACCACGTTAGATGAGAGGAAAAGTCGGTACCTGACCCATTATCTAAATGCTCTCAACTCATAGGCAAGACGTCTCAACGGCTGAGTCGGCAGACTATCAAGGAACCTAAGGTGATGGAGGTCTCCACTAAAAAACCAAAGACTTGGATGGACCCTACATTCATTACATTGAAACCAGGGACTAACATAACAAGTTACTAATCTGAGGTGCTTCAAAATTAAAGCAGCCTAGTACTTAATGATGGAAGGAACACACTTCAGAAGATCCACTACCTCACCATATTTGAGGTGCATGGGGGAGTCGAAGCCGAAGATGTCCTTTGCGAGGTGCACTCAGGCGAATGTGAAAGCCACTCAAGAGGAAAAACCCTAGCTCAACGAGTGCAACACCAATGATACTTTTGACCTACATTTCTCAAAGACGCCGAGGAATTCGTGAAGAGGTACGAAAAGTGCTAGAATCCAAGAGAGATAAAATGCTACTACATTTCACTTTAGAGATAGAAATTTTTGATGTTTTGGGTCTAGACTTCATGGGACTCTTTATACCTTCTTTAGAGAATCTGTATATTTTGATAGTTGCGGATTATGTCTCTAAATAGAGGTAGTGGCTCTGCCAAATTGTGAGGCTCAAAATGCATCTAAATTTTTAAAGAAGAAAATATTTTTTAGAAATATTATGCCTCGAGTTATTATTAGTGATGGTGGGAGTGACTTTAGAAATAAGAGGATTAAGACATTGGTTGGAAAGTGTAGTATAAATCATAAGATATCGACAATGTATCATCCCCATACAAGTGAATTAGTGGAAGTTTCTAATAGGGAAATCAAGAGGATCTTGTAAAATACAATCAATCCTAAAAGAAAGGATTGGGCTTTAAAACTTGATGATGTTTTATAGGCCTATAAGACTGCTTATAAAACACCCATAGAAATGTCTCATAAATGCTCATATTGGTAAAGCTTATCACTTCCAATTGAATTGAAACACAAAGTCTATTGGGTTATTAAAGAGTTGAATTATAATATGAAGGCTGGTGAGAAACAATTGCTACAGTTAAAAGAACTTGATGAGATTAGACAATAATCTTATGAAAATGCCAAAATATATAATGAGAAGATGCGAAAATTTCATGATCAAGATATTCTTAGAAAACATTTTGAGCATGGACATAAGGTTTTATTGTATAATACATGATTGATATTATTCCCAGAAAAAACTAAAATCTAGATGTTCATAACCATTTATTGTAGTGAAGATTTATCTTTTTGGTGCAATTGATATTGAAGATCTTAAGAGTGGAAGAGTGTTTAAAGTGAATGGACAAACTTAAACCATAATTAGGTGGAGAGAGACCCGTTTTTAAAGAGGTTTTGATGTTGGGTCATCCTGATTAGAATCTCTGGCATTTTCAGCTTGAGGGCGTAAAACTGAACGCTTCTTGGGAGGCAAGACAAGTTTGTTTATGAGTGTTATTGTTGGGTTGTATGTTCATATTTGTGTAAGTGTGCTTGTGTAATATATTGTGATTGAATAGGTGTTATTTTAGGAGGATTAAGTGACTCAGAGGACAAATTATGCAAATTAATTGGCCACTAATATGGGCACTTGCAGCGCCTAAGTGCCACTTCAAGGGTAAGTGGTACCTAAGCGCTGCTATCATGGTGCTTAGGCGCCACTCTTACCTGTACACATATTAAGCCGAATTCGGCTCAATTTACTCCATTTGCGCAAAATTTTCCCCAGCTTCTTCTTTGACAATCGAGAGAGCATTCTTAGGGCTTCCAAAATTCTTCCAAATCTTCTTGATCCAAGGGATTCTGTAGGGTGAAAATCACTTCTCTAAGATAAGTTTCACTCCTTGAATCCAATCCTTCAATTTTCAGCCAAAACTTTTGGATTTTTCTTGAGGAAACTAGGGGTGGAAGTTTTGAAAAATTTTGATGTGAATTGATTTTTCTTCCTAATTAGCATATTATTTGCATCCATATTTACCTTACTACTTTTTGGTCCCCTTATTCGTGGATCTACATTAGATTCATACTGACACGTTTCTGATGTACATTATTTTTATTATATAACACACATTTCCCTTACCAACATATATTTTAATTATTTCATAAAAATTCATTGCCATCATGTGCCATAACATGACATGCTCCACATTGTCAGATCTAGTTGAGAAAACTTTAAAATGATTCCTCGATTTCTAGTCAAATTCTAATCATATATAAAATTTATTTAAATGGCTATATATTGACTAATGGGATGACTTCCATTTGCATGCAATCAAAAGAACTTTCAAAACATTTTTCATTTAGGAATTTAATAATCTTATTTTTGTAATGGCAATTCACAAATCATACTTGAGATATTATTTATGACACATGATATGAATATAGCATAATGATATCATAATAATTGCTATAGATTAAAATACATATAAACAGAAGCACTCACCTAAAAAAGTTTGCCAAGCTTTGAGGTACCAATGTGACTAATCCATCATGGCACATGTATTAAACTGTTTATTCATTTGTCTTAATGTACATTTATTTTTAAGATCTTATTCACATGCACAAAGTGTACATGCAATTTAACAAGTTCAGTAAAATGTACAGAAAAACAAGAAAAAAACTGCTGTCACTTCAAGAGCAAATTACTGTATCATGAAAAATAATAAAAATAAAAAAAATATTCCATAATTGATCAATCATATGATATTAGAGCTAAATGCAATGAAAGATATATTCTGGGAATCGAACTTGTCATACGGCGGCAGCAAAGTCATTAAAAATGGTTTCCAGTGTTGCTTGGCTGATGCTGTAATCTTCTATCCCCAGTTTACATCTGATAGATATGTAACGTTAATAACGTTGCAACAGGAACAGGAAAGTGAGCGATGAGGTAAAGGTAATCAAAGGTGCATTTCNTAATTATTTAATAATTAATAAAAAATAAAATACATATTTAAATTTTATTTAATTTATAAAACTATAAATAATTATTAATTAATATAATTCATAAAAACTTAACAATTATTAATTTATAAATATTATTGTATCACTGGATTTGAGCAACACAGATCTCGATGTAGGGGTAAGCAACACGACAAGCGAGTTGGATCCCCAGCCAAAATGAGAAGACCAGTCAACAGAACTAAATCGGGTTATTCAGAAAATTGATACTTGAGTAAGAAGATCGACACAATCTCATTGAGTTGTCTAAACAAATAACTAACCAACTGACATTGAAGCTGAACGAACAATATCCGGAGGTCCAACCAAACAAAAGACAATCTATCACCGAGCGGGCTAGGGAGGCAAACCAGGGTCTTGAGAAAGTCATAGATGGTCGACCAAGAAGCACTCATATTACTCACTCATGATTCAACCTGTCAGCGAAGAGCGACCAAGGGTGAGCCGACGAGCAAAGGGACATCGTCGTAGCAGATACTTATTTAACATATTTTGATATGTCAGATAATTGACATTAATATCCCTAGATTCCTTTGTACATAGTGGTGGCATAAAGGTAATTAAGTGCTTAATGTATCTTTTATACATATAAATAGGTAACTCATTATGAAGGAAAAAAGGGGGAGACTCATTTATACTATTCATTCCTGATCATATTATTTGTACTCCATTCCTTAAGTGGGATTCCAGATATTTTTGGATCCAACTCTCTAAAGGGTGCGATGAGTGTAAAATCCATGCCTCCAACAAGAATAGGAGCACAGCGCAGCGATAAAGCAACCATCTAAGAAACACAAAACCAGATCGTAGAGATGGATAGTATGAGAGAGATAGTCTAACAACAAGTAATTGAGGTGAAAGAACAACTTGTACTGGAAATGAGAGAACATATGGTGGGCACCCTCAAAGAAGCCCTGGCTAGGGGAGGTCTGAACCCACAAAACAAAAATCCCCATGAATAGTTGTGTAGAGCCAAACAATAGACAAGACGAATAGACGGCTAACGTTCGACGATCCCATCTAAGAAGATGAAGGCGACAACTCCCGATACCAAGATAGCGTCAGATCAGCCCCAGTAGAAAGATATCGCACGGTATGTATCACTGTCTTTCGCCACACAGGTAATGCTTTTTCCAGGCAAATCTTTGAAGCCAAATCACCTAAAAAGTTTAAGACCCCCAACCTTGATGCATATAAAGGTCTCACCGAGTCGGCCGACCACGTAGACACTTTCAAGTCGGTCATCGACATCCTTAAGATTATCAACGCATTCAAATGCCGCTTATTCCTCACCACGCCGAGAGAGACGACCCTCCGTTGGTTCAACGCTCTTCAAGCATGAATAATCCCCTTCTTTAGCTAATTCAAAAGGCTATTCATGTCACATTTTGTTATTGTGCAAATGCCACAGAAGAAGTCTCGGTCTTTCCTCCATGTTATATTGAAGGAGAGAGAAACCCTTCGTTCCTATATAGCAAGATTCTATCGGGAGATGCTAAAAATCCAGAACCTTAAACCTGTAATCGTTCAAACCGCTCTGACACATGGAGTTAAAAGTGAACAATTTTAATATACCTTGGGACTGCGCGGGCAGAGTTTAATGGTTAAATTTCTGTAGATGGTCAGCGACCACATCAACGCTGAGAAATTAGTGCTTAATGATCAAGAGGAGGCCAATAAGGCCGTTGTTGATGCCTAATAGCAAAAAAAAGGGGCCAGCAGATGATAGTTGGTAGGCGAAAAAATGACCCATGCCCTTCTACCCGTCCTCACTATGAAGGTGGACCACACAAAAAAGGAGGTCTGAAGGATGGTCATCATGACAGAAGACCTTGTTACCTTGATAGACGTTCGTCACAACATAATGAATGAGCAATGGTCCAGCTAGAGCCACTTAAGATGACCCTCTAAGAATCTCATTGATCGAACTAGTGGAGGTCATTCAAGATAAAGAATACTTCAAGAAGCCTCCGACCAAAACCCTAACAAATTATGCGCCTATGATCACGACCACGACCATGACACGGAGGAATGAAGATACCTTAAAAGCCTCGTTAAGGAATTGATCAAGGTCGTAAAGTTGAAAGAGTTCGTAGTTGTTGAGGCTGTCAAGTACAGATAAGGGAAAGCCCCATCTAATGAACAACAAACCGGTTTGAGCCAACACCATCTGGATCACGGGAATAATATCAACAATACTAGGTGGGGGAGGACAGCCTTCTTGGTGATCGAGTTTGAAGAGGGTTCGGTCATGGGACCTACGTGTCACCGCCCTTGCCCCATGAAGAGCAACAAGCTCCCTGTCACATTCACCAATGAAGACCTGCCAGCAAAAGGTAATCCTTACAATGATGCGATTGTTATTATAACTTCACTTAACCAATACCTAGTGGGAAGCATAGTCATCGACACAGAGAGTTCGGTGAACATCCTGTTTCAAGCTGTGTTCGACAAGCTCCAATTAGAGTTACAGCGGATGACGACACTATCCGGGCCTTTCTTCGGATTCTCAGGAGAGCTAGAAAGGAGGCTCTTGGTGTAATCACACTTTAAGTCGTCTGGGGAGATAAAGACCAATAGTTTTTGAGGTTTGAAGACTTCCTGGTGGTCAACTCCCTGCCCACCTACAATTCCATCTTCGGTTGTCCATCGCTAAACAACTTACGGGCTAACTCTGAGTGGTGACCAATGTCAAGCAAGAGTTGCTCGACCTTCAAAGCCATAGAAAAGGAGGCCTCAAGATTAGCAAAACCACCATCCAATTCTCCGCTATTAACGAAGAGAAGGGTAAATTCTTTCCAGTCATTGAAATTTTTTGTTCTAGGTTAAAAATAATTCTCATCCAAAACCTTAAGGAGAACTGGGACGTCTTCGTCTGGTTCGTCGCCGAAATGCCCGGAGCCCCGTAGATAGAGTTGTCAAAAAAACTCGTCATTCGCGAATATTTGGTGTTTGGCTCGCCGGGAAGCTTGTATTTGATTCATTCAACAAGCAAACGAGACTAACACGAACAATTTTTTTTTGTTCGACTTATAAATGAATCAAATACGAATTGACCTGTGTTCGATCATATTCGAATCATTATTTTTGAATTACAAAATAATTTTAAATAATTATATACAAAAATTAATCTTTATTTAATATACTATAAAAATTTATCATATTTTAAAAAATTAAATCCTATAAATGATATTATGTAATAAATTATTAGTAATAATATATTAGTATTGGTTATATAAATATTATATTTTTATATAATATAAGTTATATAATTAATATATTATAATATATATTTAACCAAACCTCCCCTTCCCCTCTTGAAAGTTTTCGGGTTCGGCTGCCTCTCCCTTTTATGTTCTCTAAAAATCGCAAAAAGCTTTCGGTCTCGAGAGCTTAGGGTTTGTCGTTTGTGTTCATTCTCGAATCTCTACTTCTATTTGTCTTCGATAAAGTATCTATCTCCTCGGCGAGTCAGCGTTGGCTCGAGTGCTCCGTATTCTTGGTCGGTTGCTTTTAAGGCTACCGATGTGTTATCTTTAAGTATATTTTCCTCTATATTTCATATTTATCTTCAGGTTTGCCACTTAGCTTAAAATTTCTAAATTTCTTTTAGATTTATTTAGTTTTTTTGAGTGAAACCTAGTTTTTGAAATTTTTTGGAGTAAAATCTCGCATATTGTCTTTATATCTGGTTTTTTTTTTTATGAATGAGATCTGATATAAGGGTTTTGTTGTGTGTTGTGCTTCAGCTATTGTGCATGTGCTGTGATTCTTACAGATTAAGCATAAATTTCATACAGACGTAAGTATTTGTGCTGTGATTTTATTATTGCCTATAGATTTGATTTTTTTTTTATGGATGAGATCTGATATAATGGCTTTGTTGTGAGCTGTGATTCAGCTATTATGCATTCTTAAATTTCATATGAATTGCGTGAATGGATGTAACTTTAATTTGGTAAAGAATTTCGTGAATGGTTAGCCATTTATAAATTTCTCTTGTAGTAAATACATAAGAATTGTGTGGTATATTCGTAAGTGTCCCAAGATATAAAGGTTATGCATGCTTATAGTAGATAAACCCTTCATAAGAAGAAATTGTTGTGAAGAGGACAGCTTCTATTAACTCTTTTTTTACTTAGAATTTTCTTATGATATTCCATCAATTCAAACGTGTGCGTGTGCGTGTGCGTGTGCGTGCGTGTGTGTGTGTGTGTGTGTGTGTGTGTGTGTGTGTGTCTATAT
>JXCR01134696.1:131826-183986 GCA_002079205.1 Phalaenopsis hybrid cultivar
TATATTCGTAAATGTCCCAAGATATAAAGGTTATGCATGCTTATAGTAGATAAACCCTTCATAAGAAGAAATTGTTGGGAATTTTGTGGAAGCTAATTAATGAAGAAGGTTTTCTAAATGTAACACAAGCTATGATATCAATAACTACATATGGCTCAAGCTAACATGCTATTGGGTAGAATGAAACATAAGAATGAAGTTGCAGTAGGAGACAGAACATTGGGTAGAATACATGAATCAAATAGCCCTTCAAATCTAGTGCCTAGTTGCATTAGGAACCACAAGGAATGCAAATTTAACAATTCTAACATGCTATGATTTACACCAATTAGTTAGCAAGAAAATGAAGATGTAAATAAATCATATTGATTTAAAGTTTCCAGAAATTTAGACATAATGTATTGAATGGACCTGTTTATAGGCCTAATAAAATTTTCAATATCTAAGACTTTTTGAAAGGAGTAACAAATATGTGAACTATCTAGTCTATTTTGCCTTCAAAATTATGATTTCCAAAGAAAGTTAAAATTTGTACTGGCCTAAACTAAATGAAACAACTTAAGCCAACCTAAATAGGTTCATAGTTTGATTCAGGCTTTAAACACATACCAAATGGCTCCCATGCAATTGGCTAGTAGAAATAATGGTGATTAGTTCATAATGAAAGGAAATGTGGCATCTTCCCAAATAATAGTAGAGGAAGGCAGGGGTAACACTAAAGATAACAAAGCATCTCTAGCTCAAACTAAGGTAGAAATTCAGGGGCATCAGAAGATCCCTAGGAATCATGTTGAAATAGAAGCATGCGGAGGTGTGTATCTCATATGGTAAATGAGAAAGGGTGGAGGAAGGGTGGAGGCTTTTGAGATTTTATCCATCTACTTGGACTGACTATCATTAGTAGCACCCCCAAGAAAGGGGAGCGGGGAGGAGTCACTATAAACTTGAAGGTGGCACTCATAAGGCCCTTAAGGCTTGCAATTTTAAACAAAATTTTATACAAAATGATGAAAATCTTACAATTAATAAGGTTCAAAATAGTAAATTATGTGGGTTTAATGGACAATTTGATGATTTGAGCCAAGTTTTTACCTTGGTTTACTTTAGTTTTATTTTTTTTTTAAATTATTGTTAATTTTTTATAACTTTTGTTTAATTTCAATTATAGTTCATTGGAAGCAGGCATATAATCATAATCACTTTGGAGAATATGTTGTGTTTTTTAATTGTTATGCTCATTTTGTTGGGTTAAATATTATTTTTTTTTTAATTTTTTATGCTCACTATTTGTTAATTTGACAACTCTTTTATTATCCAATCACTATTTACTGATTCAACCCTCTATTGAGGCATGTACATTCCTGGGTTTCAATTATTTCAACTACAACAATTATATATTGGGCTTACCTTGGCTCCCTGTTGTTGGGCTTTATCAATCATCTATGATTTTTAGTTGATTAGTCTTTTGTCATTGGCTTCATAGAAGTTGCAAGCATTGAGTGTTTGTTGTATTTGCATCCAGAGTTAAACATATATTTGACATTCAATGTATTTAATCTATACAAATACAATCCTCATAGGACCTAATGAAGTTATTATAGCTTTCTCCTTAGGTCTTGCTCACTTTATACTATACTGGTTGTTGATTGTGGGCTAAGGTTTATTGGTATTGCCATATCAGCCATTTGACTGTTGAATCACTTGGTTGTTGATTGTTGGCTAATAAATATTATGCAACTTATTTTGTTTTTGGCGGTAAGGTATTACTTGTGAATTAATCGTTGCTTCCGATGAATTATATATGAATTTCATACCTTTAAAATATTTGCATTCATGTATAAAATAGAGTTCGAAATTAGAGATTAGACTAGCTTTTTGTTTCAGTATTCATTGCTACTATCCGTGGTTTTTGGAATTATTTATTATATCAAATTTGCTGATTTGTTTAGGTATTTCTTGATCTTTTCCTTTTGGTGGGATATTTTGTTTGAGCAATGATATTTTTCAACAATTTCATTAAAATTCAACCATACTTATAAATATTTGATGGAAAATATTTAGAGTATTTGGAAGGAATTTTAATATACTTTCGTCAAGTAAGTTTTGAGTTTAATTTCATTTTTATTTTATTATTTCTTACTTCTCTTTTTGTGTCTCTTTTGATATTGTCCTGTTTTGGTTGTCGGTTGTCGGTTGTTGGCTATTGGCTGTTGGATTATTTGGTTATTGGCTAATGATTGTTGTCATGTAGTTAGAAGATTTTCACTTGTCAAATAACATGCATACCACTCTACTTCTTTTTTTTTTTTTTTTTTTTTTTTTTTTTTTTTTTNTTTGGAAGGAATTTTAATGTACTTTCGTCAGGTAAGTTTTGAGCTTAGTTTCATTTTTATTTTATTATTTCTTACTTCTCTTTTTGTGTCTCTTTTGATATTGCCCTGTTTTGGCTGTTGGTTGTTGGCTATTGGTTGTTGGATTACTTGGTTTTTGACTAATGATTGTTGTCTTAAAGTTAGAAGATTTTCACTTGTCAGGTAACATGCATACCACTCCACCTTTTTTTTTTTTTTTTGACATGGCCTAATTAGTTTTTTTCTTTTGTTGTTTTTATTAAATTTACAGATACATTAAAGCTATGATAAAATGAAATTTGGTAGAATGAATATTTGGTGTTGGAACTTGGAACTTAGAACCGAGTGTTTTTTTTTATTTGTAATGTATTTGTATATTATTGATTTATTACTTAATTATTTTATAATAATGATTTATAGTTTTTTCAGAATTTGAGTGTGAAACTTCAAATGTATATTTCACTTGTAACTTGTTATTAATAATTTGTAATATAATAGTNAAGCGTTTTTTTTTTAATTTGTAATGTATTTGTATATTGTTGATTTATTACTTAATTATTTTATAATAATGATTTATAGATTTTTAAGAATTTGAGTGTGAAACTTCAAATGTATATTTCACTTGTAACTTGTTATTAATAATTTGTAATATAATAGTTGAAGAAATATATATTTTTTTAATATAGAGGGATGCTATTTATTTATTTTCTTCTGACAATTTAATAATTAATAACTAAATTTATTATCATTTTATTTTTTTTACTCATTTTAAATTGAATTTGAATCAAACTCGAACAAATCGAACAATGCAAACAATACTAACAATTTGAACACTTCAAACATTTCGAGCAATTTGAAATACTTTAAAACAAATCGAACCAAACATGAACATTAATTTTACAAACAATTTTGAACACGAGCATATTTCAAACACATAATTTCAAACAAATCGAACATGAACATGAGCTTTGTCCATTCATGTGTGGTTTGTTTACACCCTTACTCGTAGGCATTGCATGTCATCGATTGAACATCAACCCTATTGTACGATTAGTAAAGCAAAAACTTAGGACATTGGCCGCTACTTCAGCCAGGTCAATCCGTTAAGAAGTGCAGAAATTGGTGGAGCCAGGTTAACGTCCAGTGTCCAAAATGGGTATCCGATGTGGTGATGGTGTGAAAATGCAACGACAAGTGGTGGATGTGCGTCGATTTCACCAACTTGAACGCCGCTTGCCCGAAAGACAGTTACCTTTGCCAAGAATTGATGCGCTGGTAGATTCGACGGTTGGGCACACAATGATGAGCTTTATGGAAGCTTTCTCCGAGTACTATCAGATCAAGATGCATCTCGCCGATGCTGAAAAAATGGCTTTTATTGCTTGCAAATGAGCAAACTGTTATAATGTAATGGCCTTTTGGCTTAAAAATGTCGGCGCCACCTACTAGTGTTTAAGGGATGTACTTTTTGCAAAACAAAAGAGAAAAAATGTTGAAGTATATGTGAATTATGTGTTAGTGAAGAGTAACCCGAACAACATATAAAAAACTTAAAAGAAACGTTTGAAACTTTTAAGAAATTTAACATGAAATTAAACCCCCCAAAGTGCATTTTCAGAACCTCAACCAAAAATTTTGTGGTTTATTTTCTAACACCCTAGGATATCATAGCCAATCCGGAAAAGGCGTGAGGTTTGTTGGACATGCCTTCCCCACAAGACATGAAAGAAGTACAAAGATTGATTGACCGAATAGCGGCTTCAGTCGTTTCAATTCCAAGTCGGGTGATAAATGTGTTGCATTCTTCAAAGTTGTTAGGAAAGCCAAACACTTTAAATGGAACACCACTTGAGAAGAGGCATTTCAAAAATCTCAAGGACTCACTCGCCTCGCCTCCACTCCTCTAGAGCCCGTAGCCCAGCTAAGAACTCGTTATACCTTGAAGTCTGACCCGAGGCTGTCAATTCAGCACTAGTTCAAGAAAAACAGAGAAACATTTCCTCTTCTAATACACCGACCTGGTATTGAGGGATGCCGAAATCTGGTATTGCATTATGGAGAAACTAACTTTTGTCCTCATCGCCTCTGCTTGTAGGCTTCGACCCTACTTCTAGACACATTTGATTCGGGATATCACCAATTAAACTCTAAAATCATTCCTCACTCGATTAGATCATTCGGGCAGGCTCCTCAAGTGGGCAGTGGAACTAAGCAAGTTTGATATCTCCTACATCCCCTGAACGACGATCAAAGTCCAAGTAGTCACAAACTTCTTAGTAGATTTCACGGAACCATCCGAATAAGATGAAGGGATTGATGCAAAAGATTGCTATGAATTTTAAATATTGATGGAGCCTCATACAAAACAACCTCAGCGCTAGGTCTCGCTTTGTGGAGTCCGTCTGGTGGACACCATTACCAATCAAGTGCCATAGATTTTAACATTACTAACAATCAAGCATAATACGAAGCGTTGATAACTGGCCTACGCCTCACTCACCATGTCGTGATGCTCCACCTCCATGTGAAAATCAATTCACAACTTATAATAAATCAAATAAACAGAGAGTTTGAAGCTTGGGATGACATCATGGCAAAATACTTCACCAAGGCTTAGGTAGAGATTTGGTGGTTCACAGCTTTCAAATCGACCACGTTAGATGAGAGGAAAAGTCGGTACCTGACCCATTATCTAAATGCTCTCAACTCATAGGCAAGACGTCTCAACAGCTGAGTCGGCAGACTATTAAGGAACGTAAGGTGATGGAGGTTTCCACTAAAAAACCAAAAACTTGGATGGACCCTACATTCATTACATTGAAGCCAGGGACTAACATAACAAGTTACTAATCTGAGGTGCTTCAAAATCAAAGCGGCCTAGTACTACCTCACCATATTTGTGGTGCTTGGGGGAGTCGAAGCCGAAGATGTCCTTCGCGAGGTGCACTCGAGCGCACTCGAGCGAATGTGAAAGCCACTCAAGTGGAAAAACCCTAGCTCAACGAGTTCAACACCAATGATACTTTTGACCTACATTTCTCAAAGACGCCAAGGAATTCGTGAAGAGGTACGAAAAGTGCTAGAATCCAAGAGAGATGAAATGCTACTAAATTTCACTTTAGAGATAGAAATTTTTGATGTTTTGGGTCTAGACTTCATGGGACTCTTTATACCTTCTTTAGAGAATCTGTATATTTTGATAGTTGTGGATTATGTCACTAAATAGAGGCAGTGACTCTGCCAAATTGTGAGGCTCAAAGTGCATCTAAATTTTTAAAGAAGAATATATTTTGTAGAAATATTATGCCTCGAGTTATTATTAGTGATGGTGGGAGTGACTTTAGAAATAAGAGGATTAAGACATTGGTTGGAAAGTGTAGTATAAATCATAAGATATCGACAATGTATCATCCCCATACAAGTGAATTAGTGGAAGTTTCTAATAGAGAAATCAAGAGGATCTTGGAAAAGACAATCAATCCTAAAAGAAAGGATTGGGCTTTAAAACTTGATGATGCTTTATAGGGTTTCCATAAAGACTGCTTATAAAACACCCATAGAAATGTCTCCATAAATGCTCATATTGGTAAAGCTTATCACTTGCCAGTTGAATTGAAACACAAAGTCTATTGGGTTATTAAGGAGTTGAATTATAATATGAAGGCTGGTGAGAAACATTTGCTACAATTAAATGAACTTGATGAGATTAGAGAATAATCTTATGAAAATGCCAAAATATATAATGAGAAGATGAGGAAANACTTTTTTTATTTGTAATGTATTTGTATATTTTTGATTTATTACTTAATTATTTTATAATAATGATTTATAGTTTTTTAAGAATTTGAGTGTGAAACTTCAAATGTGTATTTCACTTGTAACTTGTTATTAATAATTTGTAATATAATAGTTGAAGAAATATATTTTTTTTATATAGAAGGATGTTATTTATTTATTTTCTTTTGACAATTTAATAATTAATAACTAAATTTATTATCATTTTATTTTTTAATCATTTTAAATTGAATTTGAATCGAACACGAACAAACCGAACAATACAAACAATACTAACAATTTGAACACTTCAATCATTTCGAGCAATTTGAAATACTTTAAAACAAATTGAACCGAAACGAACATTAATTTTACAAACAATTTCGAACACGAGCCTATTTCAAACACATAATTTCAAACAAATCGAACATGAACATGAGCTTTGTCCATTATGTTTGGTTTGTTTACACCCTTACTCATAGACATTGCATTTCATCGACTGAACATCAACCCTGTTGTACAATTAGTAAAGCAAAAACTTAGGACGTTGGCCGCTACTTCAGCCAGGCCAATCTAGCAAGAAGCGAAGAAATTGGTGGAGCCAGGTTAAAGTCCAGTGCCCAAAATGGGTATCTGATGTGGTGATGGTGTGAAAATGCAATGACAAGTGGTGGATGTGCGTCGATTTCACCAACTTGAACGCCGCTTGCCCGAAGACAATTACCTTTGCTAAGAATTGACGCGCTGGTAGATTGGACAGTTGGGCACACAGTGATGAGCTTTTGGAAGCTTTCTTCGAGTACTATCAGATCAAGATGCATCTCGCCGATGCTGAAAAAATGGCTTTTATTACTTGCAAAGGAGCAAACTATTATAATGTAATGGCCTTTGGGCTTAAAAATGTCGACGCCACCTACTAGCATTTAATGGATGTACTTTTTGCAAAACAAAAGAGAAGAAATGTTGAAGTATATGTGAATTATGTGTTAGTGAAGAATAACCCGAACAACATATAAAAAACTTAAAAGAAACGTTTGAAACTTTTAGGAAATTTAACATGAAATTAAACCCCCCAAAGTGCATTTTCGGAACCTCAACCAGAAAGTTCCTGATTTATTTTTTAACACTCGAGGATAGCAGAGCCAATTCGGAAAAGGCGTGAGCTTTGCTGGACATGCCTTCCCCACAATACATGAAAGAAGTACAAAGATTGATTGATCGAATAGCGCCTTCAGTCGTTTCAATTCTAAGTCGGGTGATAAATGTCCAGCATTCTTCAAAGCTGTTAGGAAAGACAAACACTTTGAATGGAGCACCACATGAGAAGAAGCATTCAAAAATCTCAAGGACTCACTCGCCTCGTCTCCACTCCTCTAGAGCGTAGCCGAGCTAAGAACTCGTTATACCTTTAAGTCTGACCCGAGCCTGTCAATTCAGTACTAGTTCAAGAAGAACAGAGAAACATTTCATCTTCTAATACACCGACCTGGTACTGAGAGATGCCGAAATCCGGTATTGCATTATGGAGAAACTAACTTTTGCCCTCATCACCTCTGCTTGCAGGCTTCAACCCAACTTCTAGACACATTTGATTCGGGATATCACCAATTAAATTCTAAAATCATTCCTCACTCGGTTAGATCATTCGGGCAGGCTCCTCAAATGTGCAGTGGAACTAAGCAAGTTTGATATCTCTTACATCCCCTGAACAACGATCAAAGTCCAAGTAGTCACAAACTTCTTAGTAGATTTCACCGAACCATCCGAATAAGATGAAGGGATTGACACAAAAGATTGCTGTGGATTTTGAATATTGATGGAGCCTTCATACAGAACAGCCTCAGCGCTAGGTCTCACTTCGTGGAGCCCGTCTGGTGAACACCATTACCAATCAATTGCCATAGATTTTAACATTACTAACAATCAAGCATAATATGAAGCGTTGATAACTGGCCTACGCCTCGCCCACCATGTCGTGATGCTCTACCTCCATGTGAAAATCAATTCACAACTTATAATAAATCAAATAAACAGAGAGTTTGAAGCTTGGGATGACATCATGGCAAAATACCTCACCAAGGCTCAGGTAGAGATTTGACAGTTCACAACTTTCAAATCGACCACGTTAGATGAGAGGAAAAGTCGGTACCTAACCCATTCTCTAAATGCTCTCAACTCACAGGCAAGACGTCTCAACGGCTGAGTCGGCAGACTATCAAGGAACCTAAGATTATGGAGGTCTCCACTAAAAAACCAAAGACTTGGATGGACCCTACATTCATTACATTGAAACCAGGGACTAACATAACAAGTTACTAATCTGAGGTGCTTCAAAATCAAATCGGCCTAGTACTTAATTATGGAAGGAACGCACTTCAGAAGATCCACTACCTCACCATATTTGAGGTGCTTGGGGAAGTCGAAGCTGAAGATGTCCTTCGCGAGGTGCACTTGGGCGAATGTGAAAGCCACTCAAGAGGAAAAACCCTAGCTCAACGAGTGCAACACCAATGATACTTTTTACCTACACTTCTCAAAGACGTTAAGGAATTCGTGAAGTGGTACGAAAAGTGCTAGAATCCAAGAGAGATGAAATGCTACTAAATTTCACTTTAGAGATAAAAATTTTTGATGTTTGGGGTCTAGACTTCATGAGACTCTTTATAGCTTCTTTAGAGAATCTGCCTATTTTGATAGTTGTGGATTATGTCTCTAAATAGAGGCAGTGGCTCTGCCAAATTGTGAGGCTCAAAGTGCATCTAAATTTTTAAAGAAGAATATATTTTGTAGAAATTTTATGCCTCGAGTTATTATTAGTGATGGTGAGAGTGACTTTAGAAATAAGAGGATTGAGACATTGGATGGAAAGTGTAGTATAAATCATAAGATATCCACAATGTATCATCCCCATACAAGTGAGTTAGTGGAAGTTTCTAATAGGGAAATCAAGAGGATCTTGGAAAAGACAATCAATCCTAAAAGAAAGGATTGGGTTTTAAAACTTGATGATGCTTTATAGGCCTATAAGACTGCTTATAAAACATCCATAGAAATGTCTCCATAAATGCTCATATTGGTAAAGCTTATCACTTGCCAGTTGAATTGAAACACAAAGTCTATTTGGTTATTAAGGAGTTGAATTATAATATGAAGGCTGGTGAGAAACATTTGCTACAGTTAAATGAACTTGATGAGATTAGAGAATAATCTTATGAAAATGCCAAAATATATAATGAGAAGATGAGGAAATTTCAAGATCAAGATATTCTTAGAAAACATTTTGAGCCTGGGCATAAGATTTTATTGTATAATACATGATTGATATTATTCTCATGAAAACTAAAATCTAGATGTTCATAACCATTTATTGTAGTGAAGATTTATCCTTTTGGTGCGATTGATATTGAAGATCTTAAGAGTGGAAGAGTGTTTCAAGTGAATGGACAGACTTAAACCATAATTAGGTGGAGAGAGACCAGTTTTTAAAGAGGTTTTGATGTTGGGTCATCCTGATTAAAATCTTTGGCATTTTCAGTTTGAGGGCGTAAAACTGAACGCTTCTTGAGAGGCAAGACAAGTTTGTTTATGAGTGTTATTGTTGGGTTGTATGTTCATATTTGTGCAAGTGTGCTTGTGTAATTTATTGTGATTGAATAGGTGTTATTTTAGGAGGATTAAATGACTCGAAGGGCAAATTATGCAAATTAATTGACCAAGGCCTACGCTAATATGGGCACTTGCAGCGCCTAAGTGCCACTTCAAGGTTAAGTGGCGCCTTAGCGCTGCCATCATGGTGCTTAGGCGCCACCCTTACCTGTACACCTATTAAGCCAAATTCAGCCCGATTCACTCCATTTGCGCAAATTTTTCCCCCGTTTCTTCTTTGACAACCGAGAGAGCATTCTTAGGGCTTCCAAAATTCTTCCAAATCTTCTTGATCCAAGGGATTCTGTAGGGTGGAAATCACTTCTCTAAGTTTGTTTCACCCCTTGAATCCAATCCTTCAATTTTCAGCCAAAATTTTTTGGATTTTTCTTGAGTAAACTAGGGGTGGAAGTTTTGGAAAATTTTGATGTGAATTGATTTTTCTTCCTAATTAACATATTGTTTGCATCCATATTTACCTAATTACTTTTTGGTCTCCTTATTCATTGGATCTACATTAGATTCGTGCTGATACATTTCTGATGTACATTATTTTTATTATATAACACACATTTCCCTTACCAATATACATTTTAATTATTTCATATAAATTCATTGCCATCATGTGCCATAACATGACATGCTCCACATTGTCAGATCTAGTTGAGAAAACTATAAAATGAGTCCTTGATTTCTAGTCAAATTCTAATCATACATAAAATTTATTTAAATGTCTATATATTGACTAATGGGATGACTTCCATTTGTTGTGCAATCAAAAGAATTTTCAAAACATTTTTCATTTAGGAATTCAATAATCTTATTTTTGTAATGGCAGTTCACAAATCATACTTGAGATATTATTTATGATACATGATATGAATATAGCATAATGATATCATAATAATTGCTATAGATTAAAATACACATAAACAGAAGCACTCACCTAAAAAAGTTTGCCAAGCTTTGAGGTACACCAATGTGACTAATCTGTCATGGCACATGTATTAAATTGATTATTCATTTGTCATAATGTACATTTATTTTTAAAATCTTATTCACATGCACACAGTGTACATGCAATTAACAAGTTCAGTAAAATGTACAGAAAAACAAAAAAAACTGCTTTCACTTCAAGAGCAAATTACTGTATCATGAAAAATAATCAAAATAAAATACAAAAAAATGTTCCATAATTGATCCATAATATGATATTAGAGCTAAATGCAATGAAAGATATATTCTGAGAATCGAACTTATCATACGGCGGCAGCAAAGTCATTAAAAATGGTCTCCAGTGTTGCTTGGCTGATGCTGTAATCTTCTATACCGAGTTTCCATCTGATAGATATGTAACGTTCATAACGTTGAAACAGGAAAATGAGCAATTAGGTAAAGGTAATCAAAGGTGCATTTCTACCTATTATTTTCCAGGTGCCCGAATATGTCGGCAAGTGAGGAATGCTCTCTGTAGGGTAGCTTCAAAATTTTAAAACAGAAGAGAAGATTGCCTGTTAGTACTTGATACGACAAACGAAACAAAATAATTATAGCAAGTGTCGTCGGCTATTACCAAGATTTAAAACTTATAACAACAACAACAAGAACAAGAAAAGCTTTATCCCACTAAGTGGTGCCTGCTACATGAATCCTTATTCTCCATTGCGTCCAATTTAGTGTCATATTTTCATTTAATTGTAATAAATTAAGATCATTTTTTATACAATATGCCCGAGTCATCTTAGGTCTACCTCTGTCTTTCTTAACATAAGTCGAATCTAAGACATCGAGTTTTCTAATTGGATCATCAGATGGTCGATGTTTAATGTGACCAAACCATCTAAGGCGACTCTCTTTAATTTTGTACGTCACTGGAGCTACACCAAAATTTTGAACTTAAAAATTTTAATTTAAAAATAATAGTCCTTTAATTTAATTAAAAGATAGTTCAAGGAAATCAATTTGAAAAGGAGATGTCGATTTAATTGTACTAGCATGAGGCTTTGGGAAAATTCATAGTTGCTACAAAATTAGAGAGAGAAATTATGGGGTAAACTATACTATATTTTCACAACAATAAAATGTGATCTTTATAACAAACACAACCTTGAGAAGTGAGAATACTTCTTGAGATATGGAGCAATCAAATCTCAAATAATTATTTTAGTCATAAAAAGGAAAAATCTCATATAGAAAAGGTTAAAAGATGGCTTGGAAAGTTTAACCACTTGAGTATAAGTTATGTGCGCATGTCATGGAAGTATGAAAACACAACCATAAAAAATTATTATCCAAGTACAAATGGTAGAACTTAAGAGGTGAAAGGCTGGTAACTTGTTAGAATGATTTTTTGGGTGAGATAATTATAAGATATTTCATAGTTGAATCCAATCTGAATTGGGATAACTAGCGCATGGACGGACATGAGATAAGATTAAATAATTAGATGAGAATATAGTTTCTGGTGCTGAAGATGAATGATTAAAAGGGAGTAATGTCATAATGATAAATTTATGTGTGCACCAAATAAATGTTAGATATATTAAACTATTAAGAAAAACATCATATAAAGCAGCATGGATAAAATTGTATAAGAAAATTCACCCAATAAAACATTTCAAACACAATGGGAATTGATGATGGAAAAAAATGATCTACTTTGTAAGATGGAGTCTAAGAAAATAATTTGATATTGTAAAATTACATTTTAATAGAACGCACTAATCATTAACACCACCATTTGTTGTCCCCTATCAGGAATTATTTGCTTATTGTTTGTGAAACGATAGACCATAACAAAGTTATAGTGAAAGTGAAATTGGATGCAAAGTTAAAAAATACATTAGAACACATGCACGAGAAGGACGATGAAGACATCTAATCCGTTACTGAAGATCTGCAGAACGTAATTACAATTACTGGTTGCTAGGAACATCTGAGGTAATTATAGCTCCCCACAACGATGTTAGAAAAAAATGACAACATTTATTTCTCTTAAATCCTTGAATGGATGAGATAATAATATGGGTTCTCTGGTTAAAATAAGAATTAAAAAAACACCAAGCTATGATTGATATAGTTCACTGTTGACGATGCGTGCAAGAACGATAATGATCAGTGCTTAATGTTCTCAGATTGCTTCTACATAACCAGAAAACTTATGTTGAACAATATAGTTCACACTATAATGTAAATTTACTAGCATATCAAAATCCACAACTACCCATTTAATAGGAAAATCTTCATAATGACACCCACTTTGCGCATTCTACAATGCCTACAGGGTACATATACCCGTGATTTACCATTTATGAGCATAATTCCAGATTAATTACATTTTAGCAGCCAAGTAATTCAAATTCCTAGGACAAGCTCATATAGAGAACATTGTCGAGGAAACCTAATATGATGAAAATAAAGCCAAATTTGTCTGTTATTGCATCAATTAAAATGCCAAAAAGAGTGAGGTGAAATAAAAACCCTAAACCCTAAACAACAGGCGGTAGTGGGTGCCTTTAAGAATATATTAGTGGCACCATATTACAAATAAATACAGATTACCTGATATTTGACACTCAATCCATTGCAGCCATGAAATTTAGCTCCAGGGAATGATGCAAGAATGAATGAATCAATTCGCGTGAACTTCTGTTTGGCCAACCACCACTCACAAAATATCCTCAAGGGTATACTACCTATTCTCATAATTAAAGCAAGAAAACAAGAAATATAAGTTCAAATGCAAATAAGTTAGCATAAACATTTAGCAATGAAAGATAATAATTGATATTGACAGAAGTTAGAA
Organism: Phalaenopsis hybrid cultivar; assembly: GCA_002079205.1. Lineage (NCBI taxonomy): Eukaryota > Viridiplantae > Streptophyta > Magnoliopsida > Asparagales > Orchidaceae > Phalaenopsis > Phalaenopsis hybrid cultivar. Next base: position 145,402 of record JXCR01134696.1, read on the forward strand.
AGGTGTGCGGCAACCTGAAAAGAGCATCTAAAAATTCAACATACTATGCTAGGAATAAAATTCTCCTAGTGATTTTGAAATTCTAGACTTAGCAACTGTTTGAATCCGAACTTGTTCCAGCCTCATGTATGACTAATCTCGCTCAACTTTTAGGTTAATTTTGATTTAATGTATTTTATTTCTTTATTTTTTAATATTTGCAACCTTTTACAATTACATATGACCTTTTTTACCAACTAGAAATAAAATTTCATAATATTAAAAAAAGCCTAAATACAAGCAGTCTAAGATGTATTTAATAGGACATTGATTGAAAGTAAATTTTTAAAAGCCTAGATTAGTGAGAATGAAATGAAAACAATTACCATCCCGAATTAGCTGCTCTGACAATTGCTCGCCAAACACTCCATCAGAAACAGGATTAGAAGATAATATTGTCTTAATTGATTCTTCATTCCCTAACATGCGTGCTGTTAAGATTATCATCTCCCTTGTCAAAGAAATCTCTGCTACACTCTTTGAAGAAACTGAACTACTCCCAACAATGCAAGTTTCAAGGTCATCAAGAATACTCCTACTATTATTTGGAAAATCAAGGAGTATTTCTTGAATAGTTTTGCACATATTATCAATCTCGAGTGTAGCAACCTCAGTGGGTTTTACCTGAGAGAAAATGAAAAGGTCAAGGGAAATTTACATATGTAGCACACAATTCTTATTTATTTACATATCTCGCACCGAAATTAGCACTTTGGTGCTTTAAAACTATGCATGAAAAGGTGCAGTTCACTTTAATAGTGCTAATTTTGATGTGATATTAAAGATTTGAGTGATATTCATATAAATATGAAAGTTTAGGTGTGAGTTATGTAAAAACATGAGAATTGTGTGCTATGTATGTAAATGCCCCAAAGGTTAAATACATACATGAATGAATGACAACATGAAAAGCTACAACAAACCTCGAGCTCAAGGTGATTGCCATAGCGCGATTTTAAATGCTGTGGACTCCCAATGCACCGGAGTTTTCCATCAACCTTCAAATTAAGTATGAAAACGTTCACTTATCACCATCCGATAATCAATGACATTTTAAAGGTCACTGAAATAAAATTCTTTTCAGAACATGTACCATGATTCCGATCCGTGTGCAAAGTGCCTGAGCCTCATTCATGCTATGAGTTGTAAGTATGATAGCTGTCTTTCCTCGTCTGGTTGATAAATTAGATATGACATTCCACAAAAACCTCTTAGCTATGGGATCCATGCCTGGCAAGATAGATTCAATAATTACATGTACAATAAATTATCCGTATATATATATATATATATATATAAGCCCAAGGGTAATAATACTAAAGAGAAAAGGGTACACATAGATTGTATGAGTAGGCCCAAAAATAGGCACCCAACCCACACGATACAACACATGCAAAAAAAAACCCAAAAAGAGAAGATACTTATAAGATCAATCGGGAGGACATAATTCATTTTTGCCTCTGCCTGTAGTTCTCGGAAGGAAACCAACTAACAAATTGGTGAGGTGTGCACCATTACCCGAAGTAACCAAAGTACCATCCATTAGATTCCTGAGCTAAAGTAGATCTCCATTCATCTTCTTCCTCCTGGTAGTGTAAGCCTGTCATTCCTCATCCGAAGATTGTTGCTCATTCAGATGAGATGGTAAAACTGTAGTACAAAGATTGCCAACCGTTGTACCCACAATAGGTTCTAGTGTATTTGAAGTATGAGTTGTCGCCTCTACACCAGATATTTCCTGAAGATGGGGAGCTGCAAGGTTCTCCTGATTATCAGTCCGAACACTATCCTTTGTAGGTAATGAACATTCAATACTGTTTTCAATGGGATTTGAAGGTGCAGATTGTCCAAAAGAGCCATCCAGCATCACATCAATCGTAGAAACAGTATTGTCGGAGGGGGGGGGGGGGTCCACAGGGGCAATTACAACAGACAAAACCTGTCCTGTGGTAGCTTTCTCTCAAGGTGGAGCAGATATGTCCAGAACAATGCGGTTAAACCTATCCTTATTCACTTGATCTTTAGATTTCAAATTAGGATGAAACTTGTGACATTTATCAAGGATATGCCCAAACATATTACAGTGAGAACGGTAAGGAGGTCTATGTTCCATGAAAATTTGTTGTTAATATCCATTATGAATTGTGACAACCAGACTTCAGTAACATCAGGTAAAGTAATATCCCTTTACACAAGTATTTTGACCACAAAAGGTCTGGTTAGGTTGAAAGTGGATAGATTCAGCTTCATAGGGTAGTATGGTCCTAACAGAGAAAAAAAACTGATGATTAAAAAAGTGCAACTTGAGACCAGGTAAACTAAACCGATACAGTAGGAGATTCATGATTTGGGTCAAAATCAGGAGACCACTTAAGTAACTTCATTGACTTGCTGTCAATATTAAGATATTTATTGGAGAAAATTCGAGTGTAGTATTCAGCCATAGTTATTTGAATCAACACATGTCTTCTATCCATGAGCCCCACTTTCCAGTTGTCTGCTAGTTTGAGATCATCAAAAAATTTTTAGAATAACTTCCAGATTTTCAAAGGTTTTTGTTACTCGCGGGAGTGCTCTCAAAGAAATACTACTAACCTGAAGACATTTTTTTATACATTTTCTTTCTCAAAAGGAGGCAAAATATTGAGGACAAAGATTTCAGAATAAAAGTGAATCTATCCGAGTTCAATGGAGGTATAAATCTAGATGATTTCATCAAATGTTTGCAGTCGAAAGAATCTTCGAGTATAAAGAGATGTCAGAAGATATGAGGGTGAAGGTTAAGACCATCAAATTGAAAAAGAGTGTCTCCTTGTCCTGAGAAAACTTGGAGAGGCAAATAAAAAGAAAAGGAAGTGACAACATTACTAGATGGGAGAAGATGAGAAAAGAAAATACAAAGAAACTACTTACCACCACATTACCGTCAACATATATTTTTGAAGCTCCATCACCTATAACAGAGATACCTATCAGTGGAGGAGTTCACTACATAGTTTAACCAGTTGCAGATGAATTGATCGATCCCGAGAAACATGCCACAACCTGATATCTGGGGGCCTAAAGCCAACTAGCAACAACGATGTGAAACGACAACCTTATTGGTCATTGGTAGATGTCCGAACCATATCTTTGAAGTGGAAAAACAACAGAGACAAAGCTGACAACCACCTAGAACTGCAGCTACCAATATGCCACATCTGGAGTTGGGAAGATCGTAGCTGTGACACCAAACAACTACAAACACATAACATCCAGCTGTCCCACGAGCCGAGTAGTTTCATTCATGAAGGATGGCATCATTGAGGAAGTAGACGAGGAAGCAGAGGAAGATCCATAAGAGGAAATTCGACTCCAATGAGACAAGGCATAAATGTTGATCATGAGGAGGGTCTTATAGACTGAGCCGAAGAAGGCATTCGTGTTTAAGGCATAGTATTTTCCACACCAAGTGTAGCGTGAAAGGAAAGTCCGCAGTTTGATTATTGATGGTGGGATCTGTGAGAACATAGTATCCACTCTGATGGTGAAGAAATTGAAGTTGGTCAAACAAAAGTATCCTCGATCCTTTTTGCTTCTTGGTTGCAAAGGGGAAACAAGATATGTGTGGATTAATAGTGCTTGGCTGAATTTTCTATCAGAGATCAGCTACAAGGGGTTGGTACGAGAAGATACCCATGGATTTTTACCATATTCTGTCCAGTGGTCATGATAGTTTTACCACAAGACCCAACATGTAGGTTAAGGAACACTTATTCATTCAAGAATGATAAAAGACAGTTCTTTTGTCCGTCAAGCACGCGAGAGGAGTGATCACAGAGGATGCAGTCGATACGAGAGGCTCCACTGGTAATGACTTAGGTTCTGTTCAAGGGAACTGAGGAAGTTGAGATACCGACGCCCATACAACCCCTACTGTGTGACATTCAAGATGCGATGACCGACAACCTTCCAGAGAGATTGCCACTATTGAGAGACATTCAACATGTCATAAATCTCATACCAAAATCAATGTTGCTAAATTAGCCTGCCTAAAGATTGAGACTTGCAGAGTATAATAAATTACAATGATAGGTACAAGATCTCGTTGAGAGGGGTTTAGTAAGAGAAAGTACCAGCCAGTGTGTTGTCCCCGCTTTGATGGTACCCAAGAAAGACAGATCGTAAAGGATATGCATTGATAGTTAGGCCATCAACAAGATTACTATTAAATACCAGTTCACCATATATCGCCTGAACGATCTCTTCAATCAATTGCATGAAGCCATTTTCTTTTCCAAGATTAACTTACACAGTGGGTATCACTAAATCCGGATGAGGCCATGGGACGAGTGGAAGACCGTTTTCAAGACCCGGGATGGATTATATGAGTGGACGATCATGACTTTCGAATTGTCTAATGCGCCCAACACGTTTATGAAATTGATGAATAAAGTGTTCCAAGCACAGATTGGGAAGTTCATAGTGGTGTATTTCGATAATATTCTAGCATACAACAGATCTAAGTAAAAGCACTTACAACACTTAAGGGCGGTTTTTGAGTTTTTTGCGATTAGAGAAACTATAAGTTCATCTAAGTAAAAGCACTTACAACATATGCTTTTTTTGGCTGTATTATGTCTAGTGCGGACATTCAGATGAATCCCACAAAGATCAAGGCCATTGTGAGCTACGGAGGCATCTCAATATTTTATTGAGCTGAGAAATTTTTTAGGACTGACGTCATTCTATAAGCAATTCATCATGAGCTTGAGCACCATCACAACTCCCCTAATCGAGCTTTAAAAAGGGAGAAATTCTAGCGGATAGATGCAACTCAAGCAAGTTTTGATACACTAAAAAAGGTGACCTAAGCACTAGTATTGGCATTATCAAACTTCAAGCAACTGTTCAAGGTGGAATGTGGCGCCTCCAATGTGGGGGTTGGAGCAGTACTGAGCCAGGTATGTCACCCCATAACATTTTGCAGTGAGAAGTTGAATGAGTCCAGAAGAAGATATTCAATGTACGACAAAGAGTTCTATGCGATTGTGAGAGCTCTTAACAACTGGAGTCACAATCTACTGATGAGCGAGTTCACCTAACTAACAAATCAGAAGACTTTGAAGTTCTTGAACAGTTAGAACAAATGAAGGGTCGACACGCATCCTAGGTGGAGTTCTTGGCATCGTTCTAGTTCATGCTCAAGCAAAAGGCGAAGTTAGAACAAAGTAGCAGATGCACCGCGCCGCTGTCATTTGCTGATCACTTCTTTGAAGACTCGAGTCATGGGCTTTGAGGTAGACAAAGAACTGTACATGACAGCGAAGATTTTAGGGAGATCCGAAGTAGTGCTAGGTGAAGCCTGCAGAGCAGTATCATAAGGCTAATGGTTACTTTTTCGATCAGATTCAGTTGTGTAACTACTTGCAAGGCACTTTTGCAGGAATAAGACTCGTACTCGTAAGAGAACACTTTTTTTGGCCTCAACTAACAAAAGATGTGAAGCGACACAACAGACAATGCAAAATTTGTTATGCGACCAAAAGCAGAGGTCAAAATGCAGGACTATACACTCCATTACTAGTAACAGAGGCCCGTGGGTGGATGTTGGTATGGGTCTTCCAAGAACACAATAGAACAAGGATTCTTTGATGGTTGTGGTGAATAAATTCTCAAAGATGACACATTTCGTACCCCACCGCGGATGCTAGATGCATCGCACGTCGCTGATTTGTACTTCAGACAGGTCGTGAGACCACACGAGATATTTAGGACCATGACTTCCAATAGAGATGTCAAGTTCTTGAATAACTTCTTGAGGACCATATGGGGCAAGCTTGACATTAAGCTTCAATTCCATTCAGTAGCTCACCCATAGACAGACAGTCATACAGAGGTGATGATACAAGAGTCGGAAGAACCTTCTAAGGTGCTTTATGGAAAAGAATATTAAGCAGTGAGATTTGATTGAAGCCCATGCCAAACTAACTTACAATAGATCCGTAAGCAAGGCCACGAAGCGCACCCCCGTTTGAGATTGTGTACAGACGCAACCCTCTCAGTCAACATGACTTGGTACCACTCTTTTCAGCAACAAAGATTAGCGAAAATACTGAGGAATGAGTGCAAGAGATTCAGAAACTACATGAAGTGCCCAACACAGACAAATAAGAGAAAGAAAAATGTGACTTTTCAAGAAGGAGACCAAGTGTGGATCTAACTGAAAAAAAGGTTGCAGTGAAAATATGCATTTGCATTACTATATCAAAAAAGTATAAAAACTATGCACTTATGCATCTCAGATGTATAAAAATGAGTGATATCATCTACAAATATGGTAGAGAGTTCCCTATCATCATCTATATGCAAAAAATGAAAAGTTTCCAATGGGAGTGTTCGGGAAGCTCAAATCTAAAGCAGATGGACCTTTCAGGATCCTCAAGGAGCTGAAACACAACACCTATAAGATCGACTTACCAGAAGACTATAATATTTCAGCTACTTTCAATATAGCAGATACGATTTCGTGTTACAAATAACCGGAAGCTTCGACGAATGATGTTGGAACTCCCCCAATCCCGGGATACTGACGGGAGGCTCACATGGGGCTGAACTGGTTCAGTGAAGGAACTGTAGGGGCTGACTGACCCTTAGTTCTAGGCTAGGGGTCTCCACGTCCTATTTATCTACTATCGCTCACCCACACCCACACCCACACCCACACCCACACCCACACACACACACACACAAAGATTGATCTAGATTTCTGTCGTCAACATCTTTCTCCCTTACTAGGATTGTATCTGAGAACAGGTTATGCTTTAACTTTATCCTGCTCCAAGGTGGAGATTACCTCCTCATATTCCTCCCTCTCCTGCCTTCCCTGCTTGCTCCAACAATTCTCTAGCAACCTATTGTTTGCTTCCGCCACCTCCAACGGCAACCCAACTTATTGTCGCATCTCCCCTTGCCAAACCCTTGGCTGCCGCCCCTTTCCTACTACCACCAAATCCTTCGCTACCTGCAACCTATAACCCTTCTGCTGCTGCCAAACCTCTCTACTATTTACAACCCTTTATTCCTACAATCTCGACACACAATCCACCAATGCCGAACCTTGCTCTAGGGAGTCTTTGCGCTTGTGCATTATTTTTCCTAATTTTAAGAGTTTTTTTTGTAACATCTTTGAATTTTAGCACTAATACTTTCATTCCATTGCGGTCCGAGTTAACTCCCATATCAGTATGATCTTCAGGCTTAAGATTCTTCTATGTTTTAATATTCAAATAATCATCATATCATTATTTTTCCTAATTTTTAGAGTTTTTGTCTGTAACACCTTTGAATTTTAGCACTAATACTTTCATTCCGTTGCGGTCCGAGTTAACTCCGGTATCAGTATGATCTTCAGGCTTAAGATTCTTTTATGTTTTAATATTCAAATAATCATCATATCAAAATCCAAATTGAGGCAAAGACATTTGCTCGCATTTCATACAGTCTTGGGAAGTGATTTGCAATCCCTTACAAAGAAGAGCAGCAAGTGTAAACATAAATAAAATTTCTATTAGTTGATTGTGCACACCTGTAGATGGTTCATCAAGAATCACAATTGGAGGGTCACCAATCATTGCAATAGCAACAGATAACTTCCTTTTATTACCACCGCTTAACGTATATGATGGCTTATCCGCATGGTTCCACAAATCGAACTCAATCAACTTTTCATTAACAACCTAGAAAAAATGCCGAATGATTTAAGCATATTTACGGTGTATAGTGAACAAAAGCAATGACTCCGTATCAGTTAACACAAGAACTTGTCCTCTCACAATATTGATTCTATTCTCCGGAACAGATTTTATTTTTGCATAAAATTGAAGATGTTCACGAGCAGAAAGAAACTCAAATAGAGCATCAAACTGGGGGCAGTAACCTATCTGTAAAAAACAAGTAAAATGAAACGCAGATTACAGAGTGCCCAAATAAAAAATTGAAAACAACATTTATTTACATAATTTGAAAAAGGTTAACGGAGTAGTTTTACATGCTGACGTGAGGAATCAGGATTTGAACTAATTTCAGATCCAAAAATAAAGGCAGCTCCATCCGTTGGACATTCTTCTCCTGTAAAGAGGCAGAGTGACAATGCATAAATAACAAGGGGATGTACCACATGGCAAATAATTCATCCTAACAGAAAAATAGCAGATATGATTGTCAAATGCTGAGAGTTACTCAGGCTGATCAAATTAGCACCACTCGGGAGAGAACACACACCACTTGTGCAGCATATAGTTCCAGTCAACAGTCTCGAGTTCTATTTGAACTGCCTTACCGAAACAAATAAATTTCAAAATACTGTTTTATGCTATTTAACCTTTTATAATTTTTGGATTCATATAGTTATGCTACATGAAATATGTGGATAAGAATTGTATCATGAAACCATTTTTCTATAAAACCAACAAATAAATCAACTGATGTTTTCTAACATAATAAGAAAAAAAAAACAGATGTTTTAAAACCGTTGACTCTTATACATACTTGAGAACAAATACATATTATTTTAAAAATTTTAAACACTCAAAAGAAAGACTGAGATAAAAAACAAACGAAATTTCCAGAAAAAAAAAAAACTTTCTATAAAAAAAAAAGAAAAAGAAGTTCTACTTATTACTTGGATCTTTCTATGTACAAAGATGACCTAACAATTCCTAGTCATAACACCATCGAATGATAGCAAAATTAACAATAATCAGTCATGTCAAAAAAGAAATAGTTTCCCTACACATCTATTTTTTACATCGTCTATTTTTACATTGTTCCAAATTTGTAAAGCACGAGGACATGGCATTATCAGCTGTTATACAAGAAATACTGATACCTGAACTAGTCGATATTTATTGGAACACAAAGAGAACTTTATTAATATGTACAACATGACACAATGAAAAGGAAAAAAAAATGACAACAAACCAATCTCCTGCTAGGGATCCAAGAAGGAGACTCGAGCAATGTAGTAAGGGCATGGGGAAGGGTTGGTAGCGATGAGATAGGTCAGGAAGGGGGTTTTGGGGTCTGTTAGATGGGCTGGAGTGCTGGTTGGAGGGCTGAACAGAGAGGGTAGCCTGCAGAGAAGGGGCGGCAGGGTGCTAGGGTTAAGGTGAATGGTCAGCAAGGGTAGGCTATAGGAAAGGGCGGCAAAGCGCTGGAATGAAATATGGGATGGCCCGAGGTGGCAGAGAGGAAAGGATAAGGGTTAGTTGAGGGTAAAAGAGGAGAAACACCAACATTTTGGTGTAGGATACAATCGGAGCACCACCACCTCCTCAGATACAATCATGGAACAGGGAGAACACTCACATAGAAATTTGAAATCTGCAAAATTAAGACTGCCCAAACTCTTTGAAAACAACAACAATACATAGACTCGAATTGAAGGAAAAAAAAAAGGAAAGAAGTAGAAAAGGAAACTCCCACACAAGATGAAGGGATGGAAATACTCCAGAAAATAGTCATTAAAAGCTTTCCATATGTAGAGAAGCGCATAAGTGAGGCGGTAGTCCCGCCTCTTCTACTTGTCTCGTGATCCTTCCACCCCGCTTCTTCTACAGGTCTCGAGACCTTATGCTCTGGACCGGTCCCTTGGACTGGTTGGCCAGCTAGTTCAGCTGGCTGGCATTTTAGTGCCCTGTGTCGGGCGTTTCAGGGCCCAAGTCAAATACAACATATCTTCTCATTATAAAAAGTTTACTATTTCTAGGATTTACAAATACAATAATAATTTATTATCATATAAATGATAATATTCTTAATGTAAAAAATTAAAAACTATAACAGCCCAACGGTTATTGGAGTTGAATGAAAAACACAAAAAAGGGTTAATGAATATGAATCTCAATTTGACAAAATAAATATTTGATGAAATTCTATTGCACACGAGAGATAGCCTAAAATAAATCAATTATAACTCAGAAGACTGTTCAAATGATACCCCTAAACTAGACAGCTTCAAAATGAAAAATATTACAGATTCAGTAAGGCACAACCTAAAGAAAGATTACATTTCAAAGATAAAAAATAAGGATTGGGGATCGACAGCCATTCTACAAGTTTGCAACTAGTCCTCAAAGGATGGAAAACAATAGAACTTTAAATTTCAGAGAAGTAAAATACTGAATTGCCATTATCAGCAGAACTGATATCCTGCATGCTTACCAGTTAACATTGAGAGTGTTGTAGTTTTCCCAGCTCCATTTGTTCCCAGAAACCCAAAGCACTCTCCTTCATGAACTGCAAACGTCAAAGAATGAACGGCAACCTTTGCAGCATGTTTTTTCCCTGCAGGGTAGACCTGACAACTCATAGAGCAACATTAAAGCAACATCAGCGACTTCAGAAGAAACACCAAATTCAAACATTAACTCAAAGTTTCAGCTTATGTCCTGTTTTGAAATGTAAAATGCATGATGGGCCAGATAATAAGTCTGTTTAAGTAAGCATATTTGAGATTGTTGATTTCGTATCACATTTTCAAATACCTTTCTCAGATTGCGCAGACAAATTATAGCATTGTCTCCAAGGCCACTGTGAATTCTCTGCCTTTCAGCTGAAACATCTACATCCTCATCAGTTATCAACATCGAGGAATCACCAAATGATCCCAATAGAGGCTCAGAATAGCTCTGAGGCGTGTCATTATTCAGATAGTGTAAAAGATGCAACCAAACTCTACTTATTGTCGACCTAATTTTGTAGTGACGTACGCATTCAAGAGAAATAGTTAGAAGGAAGTACACAGCAATCTGCATAAAAAAGAATCAGCGGGATTAGAGCATATTATACCTTGACAGGATTATATTTTCATGGTTATCTATTCTTAGAATTTGTTCGAAGTTATCCTTCATTAGCTTGTTTGACTGCTAATTTAAAAAGTGGCTTTTGGATGCATTAAATTATTAATTGTTGAATTGAATTTGAAAGCTCTTCCCCTCATATACTCTCTTCCATTTCCACCATTCAATAGTTTGGACTACTCGATGTACAACCAACTGGCCAACATGTTATGCAGCTCTTCATCATAGTTACATTGTGTAACAGGTTTCCAGCATCAGAACATTGAATGCCTTAACAGATCAAATGAAAAGTGAAGCTGCACCTAATTATTTATAGGTAAGGAATGGAATAATATAAAGGCCGCCAGATATGTAGATTAAAATTGAAAGGATGGCAAGGACTTCTTCAAGAAGCAATCGTAGAAGGAAGACTTTTGCCAGGTCTTAAAAGGTTACCTAAGTCAAAGCATGAGGGAATCAACGAGTCTATGGAGAGAACAAAGCCTCGAAGAAATATCAAGATGTGTTAGACCAGACAACCTTGATTAAACAGTGTAGAAAGATAATATCACGCTGATTATCGAACTGATACTAAAGGAAATTATGTCAGAAGTTACCTCAACAGCTAAATAACACAAAGAAGCACCAGTAATGTTCCAGTCAAGAATCTGATGCGTTGATCCCATTTTCATATCTTGGTGTCGAAGAGCAAGAGATGCGAGCCCATCCGCAAAGCAAAATGATGGCGATAGCCTAAAGAAATTCTGAGAAAATACACCTTTCTTCATTATAGAGGAAACAAACGAAAGAAAAATATTGAAAAAATAAGAAAGAAAACTTCATGCCACATGTCTAAAACTTGATTGAGGCAAACCGATCATCCATCTCACATTAGGATACTATTAAAACTTTTATGCTTACAAAGAACATTCACAAAATTATCTGTCACCAATCCTCCAAATTTACCAATACAAAAAGCACAAAACTCCCAAAGATCCACAACATCATAGTTAAATTAACAAACGCACATAGCGGCATATATGTATTAAAAATTTAAAGATTATCTTAATGAAATCATAATCAGCTTCTACTCTAACAAGATTCTAATGTAATGCAGCTCCTATACCAAAACATAACCTATTGGCTCAACATCAAAAATATAATATAAAATAATTCCAATTGAATAAAAAAGCTATTATGGCCGAGCCAGACAAGAGTGAGTTTGGGTTTTATATCTTAGAGATGAATACAAATCTCTATGAAAATTCCAAGCAACAATAAAGTTTCTTATAGTGCAACACTGGTACAAGAAATCAACCATAAAAAGTAGAAATTTTTTATAGATTAACCAATAACAAATGCCAAGTCTAAATAAAAAAAATAAAAAAAATAAAAAAAAAGAGAAGAAAAAGTAAATTGCAGAAGTCGAGTCTACAGATCTTGAAGTAATGATAAAATATTGGCAAGTGATTGATGCTCAAGAACAACAATTTGCAACAAGTAAAAATGAAATATAATTAAATATAATTAAATAATTAAATATAGATAATTTAAATTTATTTTTCTAATTGTCAGCTTACAGCACTGCGAAAAGATGCCATTCAAATAGCTCGCGCCCCCGCAGCTATAACCAAGGTTATCTCTTCATTCAAATAAACTGCTTGAGATAGAGGGAGAGAAGGGGAAGTAAGGGAATAGAGAGCCAAGGAAGAAGATGAAGACGAAGCCGAAACGAGAAAAAAATGAGAATGAGAGGCGATCTCGTAGACAAGCAAGCAAGCGTTCACTTTGTTGGCCTGAGCGGTTTGAGCTAGCCTTCTTAAAGCGGCCGTGAGTGAAAGGCATCACAACTGAAAGAAAGTTGTGAGAAGCATTTGTGCTTACTAAGCAAAGAAGAAGAGAGAAGAGAAGGAGACTTAGGTTGAAGGAGCTTTGTATGAGGGAGAAAGTAAGCTGAGTAGCATCTTCATAAGCGGCGACGCTTCACACATGCATAAGACGTTCGATCGAATGTCTATGAGCTTTGGACGTTAAAAAAGGTAAGGCAATAAGAAAACAGAGGGGTTTTGCGGCTATATGTAAGAAATCCGAAACCCAAAATTAAAGTTTCTATTTATTTCTGCTTCCTTATGCTATATAATCAATTCCTAACTTTTGTGAAAATATTTTAGGAACCCTAAAACTGAATTTTCCTATAATTTATTAAATTTTTGTTAGGGTTGTTAGGACCAAAATAAACGACTGACGCTAATCTTTTGCTCCTCCTTTAGTAACTACTATTACCGTTTCTTTATTTCCCAATTTATGTAAGTTGTTAATATCGATCTGCAAGAGAACTTGACATTCTCGTACTAATATGTCGACAAAATCTTCTTGTAGACAGGCAATTTCTTTTACGAGGTTAGCAAAAAACATCTACTAAAGCATACTCTCATATTGAAATTCTATAAATTGTCACATTGGGAATTTACTCCAACAATTTCACATATATCGAAAGTACTGCTCATGCCATGGCTTTAGAATTCTGTAGCTGTCGACAACTTGATTAATTATTAACTGGGAGCCACTGTAAATGTTGATATTCATTATTCTCTGTTAACTCCAGTTCAGTTATCAACGCTTAGTATTCTGCCTCATTATTTGTACGTGACTCTGTTAAATAATAAAAAAATCATAACATTCCCTACATCGTAGTAATAAAGATCAATTCGATCCCTGTTTTATCGAACACCCTTGTTTCCGTTTCTTTGTCTTTTTGTGCTGAAGAAGCTCCATCAAAGTACAACTCCCAACATTGAACATTGGGGTCTTCCAGTTCATGTTCGTTGAGAGGAAACTGTGGATAACGGGTGCGCCGCTAGGAAAACAACTAAGATTTGCCCTTTCACGACACGAAAAGGCTCAAATATTATATCAAATTAAAAAAGTATTATTGACCACCTTGCCAACCTACCAGAAAGTGTCGGTCGGGTCATCAAATATTGCGATGGATTAAACATTGAAAAAAATTTGAACCTACAAGAAAACATATAATGTCTAAGCTTTTGAGTTATAAAAAAACTAGACAATATTTCTCGAGGATACTTTTCCTCTGCTGAAACTAGACGACGACTTCAAACAGTATAATGTATTTTCCTTACCTTATTCATTGAACTGAGCTAACAGAGATATGAGGGAATCCTCTAAAGTCGCGGTATATAATATCAACGGTCAACCCAAGGCCGGGGCTACTAAAATAGGTATCATCAAACATTGTTTTATTTTCAAAAGCATATTGACATTTATCATCCCAAGTAAACTCAACATTTATCGTGGTCAATCATTAAAGTTGACACCTACTTGACTGGTTAGATATAAAACGCCTTAGATATGCTAGCTTCCCATAAAAAATCATAACTACATTAAGCTTTTAACATACTTCTGGGGATCACTCTCAATTTCGTGGTGTCGAACAACAAATCCTAAAAACTTCTCAGAAATGACACCAAAGACTCACTTTAGGGGATTCATTTCAAGATTAAATTGTTACAATCATTTGAAGATAATTCTCAAAGTATACAGATGATATTCTTTTTATTTGCTATTGATGACTAACTCATCCGCATGACATCTGGCCTGATTGTGGATGAGTTCATCGAAGATCATTGTCATTGCCGGCTGGTAGGTCGCATTGGCATTTTTTAATCCAAAAAACATTACTGTGTAGCAATAAATCCTGATTGGTGTTTTGAAAGCCCTGAAGTTCTCATCTTCTAGAGCCATTTTGATTTAGTTGCATCTCGATGATCCGTCAAAGAAAAAATAGTATGAGACAATGCAATATCTACCATCAATTCTGGAATCGACTGCAAAAATTCATCCTATGAGATCTCTGAAGCCGAAATAGACCCAGAGCTGACCATTCTTCTTTTTAACTGACACCACACATGCTAACCACGTCGGATACTATTCTTCACAAATAAAACCGGTGACTATTAGTTTCTTCACTTCAACTATAAGTTGCTGTTCGATCTCTAAATGTATTCTCCTCGGAGCTTGTTTGACTAGAGTTGCATTTTGATCTAATTCAAATTGATGCACGACAATTTCCAGAGCTAGTCTAGGCATCTTATCATAATTTTAGGCTAAGCAATCCTTGTACTATGATCATAGCTTGATCATGTTTGCAGATTCTTCTTCGTCGAGTAGAGAACCGATGAAGGTTGGCCTCGAAGTCTTTTCAATCCCTAGGATGATCTCTTTCAATTCATCGATCGTTGATTTGATCCCTTCAAATTATGACAGAGAATATTTAATTAGAGGATTTTTAGAACTCTCCAATTCTCCTGCGCAATCTTCATTCAGATTGGGAAAAACAAACAAAATTTCATATCAATAACCTACCTGATTGTTCTGAAACCTACACCTTTTAAATTATAAACATGAACTTTTTTTCCCAAAGTTTTTTGAAAAGTTGAGATTCATCTTTTGACCATTGCTTAGGCATAATTCCACCATGAATAAGTTTTTGAGCACACAGAGAGACCATTCAATAAACAATTCCATTAATTCAGAAGAAATGTCTTCTTATAGTTTTACATTAGTATTAGAGCTTGAAGAAGAAGAACCACAATAAAACTTGATCAAACTTTGCGCCAACACCATGTACTTTCTTGATCTCCAAACGCTCAATTTTGATTGAAGAAATTGCAGTTAGTGTCATGGCTTGCACATAGTGATTACTCTTATTGTAAATCAACTTGTATTCATTTTTTTCTTCATCTTCCAAGAAAATCTCGAACTGAGACTTCTTTTGATTTATTATCATGATGCTTTTATTACTTAGAACCATCTTCCAAGTCAATGTTGATAATTGGTGTTTTCTTCTTCTCAGCAATTTTACTACCTCTTCCTTGTCGTCGTCCCTAGCCTCCACCTTAAGTTCGAGTCTTAAAAGTTTTTATCTTGTCACTTTCCTTATTTTGAATTTTCTGGACTCTCTTCTTTATTGGGCAGTGCATTTTTGGAGAAGACTGTCTTTTTAAGAGTAGCATGATAAACAACATCTTCCTGAATCCTCACTTCATGAATATAAAATAGTTGCAAGTCTCCTTTTGTGTAGTACTTTTGTCCTTCATAAGAATATTTAATGCACCGTTACAGAGACGAGGGAACCATTCTATGCTCATGTATCCAAGGTCGACCAAGAAGGATATTGAATGTCTCAGAATCGATGAAATGAAATTTTACAGTTGTTACTAAGTCAGCGATTTTTAAAAGCAACGTGATCAACCCAACTGCTATTTCTCCTTTATGGTTGAAGCCTCATAGCATCATCTTGTCCACTGTTAATCTACAAGCATTAATATTCAAGTACACCAATGTCCTTAAGTTCATTATATTGATGAAGGCGCCGAGATCCACAAGTACTCTTGAGAGCATAAATTTTTTGATGTTTAATGAAATATATATTGAACGGTTGTTACCTTTTTGACTATTTCTTCAACAAACAAACCTCATCCGAGGAAGTACTAACGAGCTAAGCCAAATAGGTTACATGATCTAGTAAAACTTTTATTAATGCTTCCCTCATTTCCTTTGATAGAATTTGAGCATCGTAAATGCTCAACTTAGTTGGTAGTTTTCTAAGATGGGCTAGAACGTTGTAGTCCACTTTATTATTTGATTCCCCAGATTCCTCTCGAACATATGCTTCTTGTACCGGTGAAATTGGCTCCTTCTATATAATCACTTGTTTTGATTTGTCATTTGGAGCTATTCTTGGAGGTAACACTTTTTCGACTTTTTAAGTTCACTTCCGTTATTTCCTCAAATTCTTGTACTAAATCCGAAGATATTTTTTCTTGAGTTGTAAAAATTGGCTCTTTCGCAAGTTCTTCTGAATCTGAGAATTCCAACTCTATACCAATTGACATCCCCTAAAATTTGGAGACAGACACGCCATTATCTGAGTTATTCTAGTTGTTATTGTTGTTATCTTCTTTGTTTTCCTTGGGCCTATCATAATTTTATATGATTTAAGAATTGTCGTCATAATTGAAATTAGGATTCGAGTTGAATTGGTTGTTATCAGGTGCGTCGTCACAAACAACAGACAAAATGTAGCCGAAATCATAGAAATCATACAAAGTCAAGGTATGCAAGGATTTCTCTCCCAAATCTGCAACAACTAATCTAGGTGAAGCATCCCCTACTCTACTCTTTAAGCCTCCAATTTTCTTCTTCTCCAGATCTTCATCATCTTCGGCTGGGGTATAGCTTCCGCCACCTCAATAGATAATGCCAGCTTTACAGGTTTATATTCTAAATTGAAGCTTGTACCGAAGCAGCATGAATCTTGTTAAGAATTTTTTTTGAGGATTTGCCCAAAAATTGGGTGGACTACAATAGATAATGCCAACTTTACAAGTTTTATATTTTGAATTGAAGCTTGTGCCGAAGCAGCCTGAATCTTTAAAGATTTTCTTTAAGGATTTCGCCCAAACCCATCAATGACTCCATAAGGATTGATCAAAACAATGGTATCGACTGAAATCATACTAACAGAACATTTTTTAGGTTCCTTTCTTTTAAGATTATTATGTTCCCTAACTTAAAGTTTTGCTCGAGCCAGTTTTTAAAACTAAAGCAGTCCTATATAATGTGACTGATCATTCTGTGATACGGAAGGTACTTCGGGTGGTATTTCCTGCTAACATTTGTACTGATCATTTTGCACCGAAGCAGTCCTCTATACTGTGACTGATCTACAATTAAAAGAGAATTTGGAGAAATTTGGTGCCATGCAAATGCTACTTAGTCTAGAGCAAAATAATACTACATCACGTGCCCGACTATGTACCTGAGATTGGTATGGAGGCTATACTGACAATCATCTCTGAATATCCCGTCCTTACATCTAAGGTTGATTGTAAAGTTGCCTCAAAGATGCGACTTTTAATAATTTTTTAGCAGAAAAAATTAGCTAAACTGATTCCCGCCTGATGTCACTAGGAGAAAAAATATTTTTATGAATGGCTGACCTCAAGAAATTTAAAATTAATGCGAAATCATTAACTAAAAACAGTATTATTGATTCAAAACTGAATGATGAAAAAAGACGAGCAAATTAGAACAAAGCTGTAAATCCAATGCACGCCCATAAACTGCAACATAACAAGAACTCTCAAGACAAACCTTTAAGAAAGAATTAGCTTCTTTAGTTGCATTCACAAGGCCCATAATGAAGGAAATAACCATCAGAATAAGCCCACTAAGAAAGTGAACCAGTAAAATTATATTCTGCAATTCAGAGAAAGAAAACTTAAATATTGAAATCACCAAAAAATTACAGAAATATTAGACCAACATGCTAGAAATTATCTACCTGTGCAATTGAATGATCAGTAAAGAAAAATGTGAGGCAATAAGTCAAAGCAGCAACTGCAGCACCATATTCCAAAAAGATGAAAATTGTTGGCATCAAACTACCACATCCAATGAATTGATTCAGGCCTACAAATGAAGCAAATATCATGTAAATAATGTATGACTTCGATATAGGCCGTAGAACTATTTTTTAGCACGAGTATGCCAGTATACAAGGCATACACACGCACATGATTACATGTCTCTTCATGTATGGATGCATGTACACGAGGGGAATTAACTAGGGAGGTTCACGTGTTGACCAACATAATATGAAGAAGCTATCAAATCAAATGACTTTTATAAGCACACATATTAAAAATCTACACAAGGACCACTTTCTTCCTCCATTTACTGCTTACTAGTGCGGCTCTAAAACCTTAATAAAGGGTAAAGAGTTCACTGAAAATCTAAGCATTGGCAGCGATCAAATGTGACACATACCAAGATAATACAGTAAATTCTGCTTTGTACTGCTTGACCGTCTTCTCTCCTTGCCTCAATATGATGAACTCATCGAACAGATAGTGGTACGAACCACTCTCTAAAAAGGTCACGAACTCCTCCCAACTTATCATCGTATTGGGTATGTCTCCTAACTTGTCCTGACGCTGCCCACACCACCACTTTTCGCTTGTCCGTCTAACACAAACGTCGCCAACACTACTCTTCTTTCATCCAAACAAACCATGCCATCTAGTATCTTCTCTAATCTCATTAAACAGTTCTCTGCTTTAATTGGAACTTCGATTCCGTTGAAAAAAAGTGGACGCAGATCTTGAAACATCTTCAAATACTTATTTATAACGACAGTATCATTTCTGATAGGATGCGATCTGGACTCCTGAATCAACCGAGTCATCGCCGCCATACATTTGCGTTCAAATTAATAGTAGATTGTACTTCTTCAGTTTCTATCAGATTTTCTTCTTCTATGATTTCGGGTGTATCACTGTACCTAAATATATAATAATTATTATTTTTGAGTTAACTTTAATTTTTATAATTATTAACTCTCTTATAATTTTTCTTATTTGCTCTTTCATCAAAATTTCATTAATTAGTTCTGAACATTGGCTCTGATACCACTTTTGTCACGACAAAACCGGGGCTTGGACTTAACCAAGACGGGAACAGATAGTCGGACGATGTGAAATTTTTTTTCTATATTCTTTTACAATTTAACAAATGAAAGAGCCACTAAAAAATAAATTAAAGCTGTACACTTAAAATTTACCTCGTTGAGGGTTGTCCGCATCTTCTAGAAAAATCTTTTCATTTATCGTTCATCTTTTAATAATTTAATTAAATCTAAAAATTTAGTTAAAGCAATAGTGAGCTAAACGAACCTAGTGAATACTCATAATTTTATACTACAGTAATATAAAAAAAAACAATATGCATGTCATTTAAACTTCTTTATAAATTGATATGAATATTTACATGTTATTCAAAGGGTCTATATCAACATCATATCAATATCATTTCATATCTATACAACCATGACAGAAGGTACCATCTCAAAATTGTACAACTTAAGGTATTTCAATATCAATATTCTTTTTTAATTATGTGCAAAGATACATTAGTGTTCCCCTACTAGTATTATCAAAGGGTGCTCTATCATAGCCAAGTATCACATGCAAACTTACTATAAATTATTTTTTTTACATTCTAAATATTATTCAATATCTTTCTCTTATAACATGCATTTATAGTAAATATGTATAACTAAGCAAATCATTCACATTTATTTCTAGATGATCAAATTGAATAATAAGGCAGAATAATCTTATTCAAGTTGCATTAACGAGATATATTGACTAATGACATTTTGATGCAAATGATTTATAAGAAATATAACATTATCATAATTTAGAAGTAAAAGTACTCACATCGATGAACTTTAATTCAATAAGATTTAGCCTCGACGTCGACTTTCTAAAATTAAAATCTAGCATAAACATAATATAAAAATTTATTTTATTTATTATTTTAAGTAAACTATTAACTTTCATTATTAATTCAGTATTAAATTTTCATTATTTTATTATGTTTCTTTTTCTATTCAACAAATATATTTCTATATATAAATATCATATTATTATCATTATTATTACTATTAATATCACTTAAATAAAAAACTATCCTTACCTCTTTCAAACCCTCGACCCAGCTTGACCTGCATGCTCCGCCCTTCCCTTTTTTCTTCGACTCGATCAAATAAGATCAAATCAAAGTGCGTGAAGTATTTTCTCCCGCACACTAATCTTAATCTTCGATGCTTAACTAGGGCACAATCCAGGCTTTTTCTTGGTCTTCCTCCTCGACTTTGCACGGCTCGAGACCCATGCAAGATCTCCCGCCTCTCCTTAGCTCGACATCACTTCCCTCAATTCTACAGGTGAGTGAAACACCTTAGACACTTTGTTTTATAGGCGAACTTGTCTCTTTAGCTTCTGATCGCCTCACTTCCACTCCTTCAGCTGTTCGTTTCCTCTTTTCTCTGATTCATCGTTTCCTCTTCCATCTCTGTTCGTTTCTTCTTCTCTCTTCATCCTCTTTCCCTGTTTCTTCTCCCCCCGTGTAGAACCGTTACAAATTTAAAGTAAAATTGAATATATGGAAATCAAACTTTTTCCACATAAAATTATAAAGGAGCAAAAACCCACATGTAGATTATTGTTAGCATACCACCGGACATGCAACCTTATAATTATAATTTATTTCAGTTACACTTATCAGAGACATCGTTCTAGGGTTCCTAAAAGGTGTTTGAGAAGCAGGTTCAACAAGGAGGTCATTGCGGAATGGCAAGGGAATAAGAACACGAAAAGTCAATGGCATTTGGAAGGTGGCAGGCGACGTTAGCGACTACAATCTGTTGCTGGAGAGTCGTATCGAGCATTTCGATGATGAAATGACGAGGAGTATCCATCACTTTTTTCTGAGCAAGGTACAGACACACCATTTGCAAAAGGAAGAGGATACAATACTCCTTAAAACATAAACCATATATTATAGTCTTAACAATACATAAAGTCCAAGCTAGCTTTCCCAAACAAAAAAATACAACATATATAGTCTACTCATAGAAAATTCCCAAATCAGTAGGTAATACAAATAAATGAGAAAATGAAGAAAATAATTTATGCAAAATTGTTAACTGCACAAAATCCTAGCCCGTCCTCTTATTGCAGGATAGCAGAAGATCCCGCTCTACATCACTTTCCCCAATACATCTCTGAAGGCTTATGGAATTAATCTACCACAATAATAACAACTACATTGCCTTATTGTGCCTGGGGCAACTCCACTACAAAATCTATGCCCACATCAATTTCATACAACTTTGAAATACATTCATCATTACAAAACATATCTTGTTAGGATAACTAATCATCCCTTTTTGGCAGAACCAGAGCTAAAACTGCACATAGATTGGTACACTCACAAACCAAGCATCAAGCCATTAAATCCATTACCTATTTTTTATACTCAGACTTGACTGAGCAAATCCAATAAATAAGTTTATCTGGACAAACTGGGTTTGGAATGAAATCTATGGTATGCGGCACTAGTTTCAGAGACAACCGCCGAGGAGAGAAACTGTTAGTTAGGTTATGCGAAAACTCCCTCAGCATGGAGATACCAAAGTTTAACCAAACATTAAAATCAAACAAATATTATTACTGAACTTAAATATGAAATTACGATGAAACAACAAAAAATCAGAAGTTGCAACAACAACAATACAAACTCAAATTAGTGGTTGAATTTAACGATGGTGGTGGTGGTTGCCAGCGAGGGTTTGGAAGGTAGTAGAGTGGTAAAAGAGATGGATCACAAGCAGAAAACATTTCCAAATGGTCAAGGTTGCTAACATGTAGTAGGAATCGATGCGCGAGGGCTGCCTGGAGCAACCACAACAAAGGTGCGGGAATGGGGTGTGACGACTTGACTTGACCCGGGGCTTGGAATTAAGAAATCGATGCTCCGCTGGCAAAGGCTCCCATGATTTCGGGCTCCACTGAAGGAAGTAGGATGATACGCTTCCCCTCCTTGGTGAAGGAGTAGGTGTTTCTGAATCCGTTGTGTTGAGTCCTACAATCAAATTGCTACAGTCTCCTCAATCAATAAAAAATAACAGGAATCCATGGGAACCATGTCACACCACAACAGATCCTGCAGCTGGCTCCTAATCAAACATTGGGACAATGCTTATGTTGAACTCGTGGAAATATTTTCCATCAAGCATCATGTGGAACCATGGATGCTTGTAGTTAATGACATTATCATTGAGAATGACAATCAAAATATCATCAAATCGCTTCAACAAGCAAAGAATATCAATACTTAGAAGGAACGACTGTAAGATTCAGAGGAGCTTTCCTTTCTGACTTTGTTCAAACAGGTTCTATTTCATCATACAAATAGAAAAAAAAAATATTGTTGCTCATACTTGTGCACAAAAAATCATACATGATAGTTTTGTTGTTAGGAATGTTGATAGATCACATTTCTTGTTTCCTTTTGTTAATTTTGATGGTGCTCATGTTTTGGCAGGCCAAGCCCCTTTTTGTATCATTTGTGCTCCCTTTATGATATATTAATTGAAACACAACTTTAAAGTGATTGCCGACTTTTTTTTCCTTATTTAGCCACATCAGAGAATATGAATGAAAGTGCCTCAAGTCACGAGACCCAATTTTTTCAGAATGTGTCGACGACACGTTCTTACTCCCCCCCAATCGATGATGAGACTACATATCTTCCCGTTCACGATGCAACGGGTGTAGAATATATTGTGATATAGCCACTACGAATCCCTCATATCCTCTATTTATAGGATCAACCGAACCACTGCGTCTCTCCACTCCGTTCCTCCACTCTCCTCGTCGCTAACCTCTGCGCCCTGCTCGGTAAAGGACACAACTCGACTCATCAAGCAGCTGGAGGCGATATGCTCAAACAGTTGCATCAGAAACATTTTCTGGTCGGGAGTGTAATAGATGTGCTGCTCTTTTCAGGCTTCTTCTCACTGGGTGTGGTTTTCTCTGTTGGTGTCTCCAACTGTGGGTGGCTGCTTGACTGGTAATGATTGTCTACTTTGATTTGTAGCCATTCCACTTTCAATGTTAAGGCTTGGACATCCCAAAGTGAACAATAAGACTGTAACTGGACTAAATTGTAAATAGCGGGCTTAGACCCCCAAGATAACAAACTATGGTGTCTTCCTTTGGCTAGACCAAATCACACTTCATCTGCAACTAGTCAAACTGTGCCATGAACTTCTCCACTTATAGGTCCCTCTGCCGCAGGTGGTGGGATCTCAGAAACATGTTATGACGGTAGTAGGATGGGAGGAATTTCCTCTGAATCGCTTTCTTCATCTCTCTCACTTAAAAATCTTATCACTGCATTTTTTCCTCTACCTTTTCAAGTTGTCCCACCACAAAGAGACACACTTTCTCAATTTGATAGCTGCAAGCTTCATTCTTTATCTTCTAGCACTTCTTTGTGTCCAATCATCCTCTCAACTGATTGTTGTCATTCGATAAAATCATCTGGACCCATACCTCTATCGAACTCTGGTAGATCCACCTTTATTATGAAGTCTTTGTGTCCTCCAAATGATTTCTCCTCTCTAGGCCGCCTTTGATATTGTATTTCAAAACTTCATGGCCTTTCTTTTTCATCACTAAAGACTCTTCGAAAAATTAAATAATGACAAACAAACACGAATTGGGGGCCACCGATGGACGGTAGGAGAGGTAGGCCGGCTAGGTGCAAGTTGGTGGATGGTTATAGCATGGAGAATTCGGAGGGGACTAGGTGNATTGGGCATGTCTCCTAACTTGCCCTGACGCTGCCCACACCACCACTTTTCGCTTGTTCGTCTAACACAAACATCACCAACACTACTCTTCTTTCATCCAAACAAACCATGTTATCTAGTATCTTCTCTAATCTCATTAACCAGTTCTCTGCTTTAATTGGAACTTCNGCATGTCTCCTAACTTGTCCTGACGCTGCCCGCACCACCACTTTTCGCTTGTTCGTCTAACACAAACATCACCAACACTACTCTTCTTTTATCCAAACAAACCATGTTATCTAGTATCTTCTCTAATCTCATTAACCAGTTCTCTGCTTTAATTGGAACTTCGGTTCCATTGAAAAAATGTGGATGCAGATCTTGAAACATCTTCAAATACATATCTATAGTGACAGTATCATTTATGATAGACTGCGATCTGGACTCCTAAATCGATCGAGTCATCGCCGCCATACATTTGCGTTCAAATTAATAGTAGACTGTACATCTATTTCTATCAGATTTTTTTCTNAGTTCCATTGAAAAAATGTGGATGCAGATCTTGAAACATCTTCAAATACATACCTATAGTGACAGTATCATTTATGATAGACTGCGATCTGGACTCCTAAATCGATCAAGTCATCGCCGCCATACATTTGCGTTCAAATTAATAGTAGACTGTACATCTATTTCTATCAGATTTTTTTCTTCTATGATTTCAGGTGTATCACTATGCCTAAATATATAATAATAATAATTATTTTTCAGTTAACTTTAATTTTTATAATTATTAACTTTCTTATAATTTTCCTTATTTGCTCTTTCATCAAAATTTCATTAATTAGTCCTAAACATTGGCACTGATACCACTTTTGTCACGACAAAATCGGGGCTTGGACTTAACCAAGACGGGAGCAGATAGTCGGACGGTGTGAAATAAATTTTCTATATTCGTTTACAATTTAACAAATGAAAGAGCCACTAAAAATTAAATTAAAGCGGTACACTTAAAATTTACCTCGTTGAGGGTTGCCCGCATCTTCTATAAAAATCTTTTCATTTATCGTTCATCTTTTAATAATTTAATTAAATCTAAAAATTTAGTTAAAACAATAGTGNGAAACTGGTGCTGGGAGGCAGACGATAGAGAGTCGAGGGGTGTGGAAAGGATAGATGGCAACAAGGGGAGGTGCATGAAGTCTGGTAGCGAGTGGGGGAAGTGCAACAAGAAGCAATAACAGGAAGATACACACCACCTCGGGACAAGTTACAACCCGAGTATCTTCTCACCGTTAAATACAACTCTAGAATGGAAAACGGGATGCTAGAGGCTACCCTACTAGAAACACAAGGAAAATTAAACCCTAACACAATAAAAAAAAACATATATATACTGGTAGATAAATATGGGGGACCGCCCCGCAACCACGCCCCGCGCTTGGGCGGNACATATATATACTGGTAGATAAATATGGGGGACCGCCCCGCAACCACACCCCGCGCTTGGGCGGCAACCCTAGTCTCAAGCCAAAGACTGGCCGGCCCAGCTGAACTAGTTCAGTCGCCGGTTCAAGCCCTACGTTAGTGTCGCTTTATTTTGTGTCAACTGAATTATCTTCTTTCTATCTCCAAGCTATGCAGATGGATTCTCCCTCTATCGTCTGTTCTACTTTATTTCCTTAGCCTTTTCTGCTCTACCAATCCCCCCAATCAGCTTTATTAGATATCAAAACATTTTTTGTCACCCCGCCTACGTCATCTTCTTAAAAGGGAGGTCCATCTCATATATGTGAGCAAATATTTATAGGAGCGTTGCCACTTAGAGTGAGTGAAACACAGAGAGAGAGAGAGAGAGAGAGAGAGAGAGAAAGAGATAAAATGCACACCAAATATGAAAAATAGAAACAGTGCCAGTGAAACTGGAAGTAAGAAGCTGAAGAANCAGAGAGAGAGAGAGAGAGAGAGAGAGAGAGAGAGAGATAAAATGCACACCAAATATGAAAAATAGAAACAGTGCCAGTGAAACAGGAAGTAAAAAGCTGAAGAAGTCCCATGCAAATGTTGATATCCAATATGCCCATATAGATACCTGAGTAGATGAAAAATTTCAGTAACCAAACAACGTATCAAACCATAAAGAGAGAAAAAAAGCCATATGAAGGTATACAATACCCCACTAATCAGCTGCTGCTGTTTCGCTTTGACTTCACGCTCCTGCAACATTCCAGCAAGTTCCGTACGTCAATACAAAAACTTCTTTCAAAAAACAATTTCCAAAAAGCCATGTCTAGTGTTGAAGAAAGAAACATAAAAACAGCTCTACAGTATTGTTCACTCTTTTGCCACAAATGGTAAGGATATCTGTAACAATTACATGGATTCGAGCAAACGGTGGAAATTCCTTTTTGATGATACTCCCCAAAAATGGATTCATTGGAGACGGGTTGTGCCATTCGAGCATTTCTTTATACTTTTAAAGGAAGCAGCCAATGGAAATTTTTTGCATGACAAATAGATTATCATACAAATACATCAGAAAAATTGAAGCTAGGCTGCTACATGAAACGTTATAGATTCTCAGTAATTATACTTTTAATCAAATAATACATCTCTTAAGAAACCATAAAACAACTTTTTTATGTTCTAATTCTAGACTAGCAGTTTCAGCTTAAAATCAAAACACAAGAGGCTTGAGTAAGATTTAGTTTTATCATAGCTAATTCTAAAAAATTAGAAAAAGGTCAATTTACCATACATTACGAGTTTGACATCCAACCAAGCGGACTACCAAAGAAGTAGAAAGATTAACAAAACAAGATTAATTAACATACTCATTGGGTTGTAGAAACATTAGAAGGCAATATCTGATTAGCAACCTTGAAAAACCGATGTCATAAAAACCAAATATACAATGAATTTATGAAACAAATCTACTGTCGTATATTATCTGCACAATGCTTTAAAAGTCAAAGATGTAAAATCTGTAAAAACTAACATACAATTTCATGTTATTGGTCAACTTTGAGTTTGCGCTCTAACAAACATCAAACTTTTATATTACACCCAAACATTTTCAACTTGTAAGGCTTGAGTTCAAACAAACTTGAATAATTTTTTATTACGATTTGAAAAAAAGGTTCAAACATATTCAAAACACGGTCCAAATAAGGTTCAAACACGCTTGATTAATGTTCAACTATGGTTCGAAGAAGATTAAAAAATTGTTCGTACACATGTTCTAAAAGGTTCAGTACACTATCTTTGATATTTTATCTAGGTCATCGTAAAAGCCCTATCAAAATAACCAAATCTAAAAAGCAAGACAGAACTATTTAAGAAAATAATATTAATGTTTGCTGAAGTCATGATTGCCTTATCCCTTGAGCCAAAAAATCTCAAACGACATAATACCAATGTATAAAAAGAGCGGAACGTCTTTCTTCCCATTGTGGGAATGTAAGAAATTGTGGGTGTTTTGGTTTTACCTTTCGACCATATTATCCCACAAGATGAAACAATGGACATATTTCTCCAATATTCACAATTATGGGCACATAAAGTTAAAATTCTTCCAACGATTTCCAAGTATGCTTTCTCAAAGAAATAGAAATTGGGAAAAAGTATTTCTACAATTCTCTAAGGTTTCCAAGATTTCAAGCTAGAATCAACAATTCTCGCAATGACTATGGTACTCTAGACTTACTTATGAGCTATTTAAATATGAAAGAAGTTCTGCTGCTTACCATTTGGATAAATATTGCTATTTCATCATGCAAGTTATCTTGATCCAATGTATTTTATTTCTTTGGTTTTTTGCAGGCAATTCTTTGTAACACTTTTTAATGTAATTTTTTCACCAATTGATAGTGAAATTTCAATGCATCAATAAATGGAATTGAACAAAAAATTAAGTATAAAAGCAAATATACTTATGTCAACCCTTTTAAATCAGTTTTGTGCCGACCCACTTAAATTGATACTTCAATTGGCCATATGACCATCTACCACACTAGCTTCTTGGCCCCACCCACACTTCTATGACAGTGGCGATTCCTTCAGTTGTTTATTTATTTATCAGCTAAGCTCCAATTTGATCTAATGGTTGCAGTCTCTATCACATACAAGCCCACCTTCACAACCTCATTCTCACCAGCTAAAAAAATCATCATTTTGCTAAGCTTTACCGTTACAAAAAGCACAACCCTCATAACTACATCATCTTGGTCAAAATATTACATATTTAAACCATTTTCAATACAAAATGGATGTTTTCCCTTTAGTTTTACATTCAGCGGATAAAACAACTCTCCAATACTTCCTAAAGAATTTTTTATCAAACTTTCTGTTGAGTAACTGCTTAAGTTTTTGTACATTCACCACCAATTTCCTTCATTCAAACTTCCAAAATCAAAGAGAGATTTTATGATGGCTACCAATGTGAAAGAAACAACACCTCAATTTCTACAATCACTTATAACCAAAAGCATACTAAGATAATTTGCTAGCATTATTGATGACACAACCCGACATGAGATTTGAAATTAACCAAGATGAGAAAAGACGGTCGGAGGGTGAAAATTAAAATTATTCTATAATTACCATTTTTATGAAAGAGTCACTAAAAAAAGAATTAAAACAATACAGTTAAATTTTACCTTATTCTGGTTGTCCACGTCTTCCATAAACATTCTTTTTTATCGCTCATCTTTTAATCAATTAATCAAACCTTACAAGTTAGGTTAAAACAATAGTAAGCTATACAAGGATAGAGAATACTTATATTACTAAATTATAGTAATTGAATGAAAATAAAGATATAATGCATGCCAAGTAAATGATATTAAAAATATAAGTGCATTTGGTGGTTTGTACGATCTAATATGATCAAGTGATTTTAAACTTTCACTATATCTTACTATATCATTCACATATCAATATCTTTTTAATTTGCATACATTTGTCACACGAGCATTGTCTAAAATTGTACTAGTTAAGGTACTTAAAAATCAATATGCTTTTTCATTACATACATAAATACTTTAAAGCTCTCCCACTAGTACTATAAAGAGGTGACTCCATCATAGTAAAACATGCACATGCAAGAATCAAAATAGTAAATCTCATTTTTATTTTCTTTCATAACAATCAATAATATGAATTATGCATTTAAATGACATGCCAATATCAATGAGATGCACTCAATATGATCAATTGAACTTAAAGAGCTAGTAAAATCTATCTAAGAAAGTCATATAGAGCGAATCAACTTAGCAGAAATCAAATATTATTATAAATTAAAAATATAAGCACTTATCTCGATCATAAACGATCTGGTTGCTCTTAACTTGTATCTATTCTTTCAAATGAACACCCATAAACATAAAATATTCAACCATCACTTTGCTTAATTATATTTAAATTTAGTTATCAATTATTGTTGTATGACACTATTTTAGTTAAGATTTCAATACTTAAACTTTAAGTTTAAATATTGAAAATTAATAATATTATTAAATATTATTAATTTATACAAAATACATTCAGAATTAAAACCCTAATTTTCCTTTATTGTCAACATTTTTCTCAATCTAAACCTGAATCTTTTACAACTTGAATCCTAGTAAGTTAATTAAAAACTCTTAAACTTACCTTCATACATTTAATTTGTCTCTTCCTGCATGCGAGGTTCCCTCAACCAGCAACACGCGAGCTCTCGAAACTTTCTTCCCTTCCCTTTTCTTCGATCTTGATGCAACCCGATAGAGTAGTACACACAAGATCTTCCTTTCGGTTAGGGTTCACCGTCCAAACAATACCTCCTTCCTTCCTCGACTTCGACGGGTTCGGCATTAACACATTTCCCACACTCTCTCTTCCTCCGGATTGCATCTTCCTCTATAAGAGCACAATGTCGAAGTCACCAAGAGTAGGGTTCAGCGACTTCTCTGCCCAAACAAAGTCCTACGCTCTCTTTACTCTTCGACATGGTTTCATTCCGCATCGCAAGCCCTTGAAGTTGCTTCCCTTCGACTAGGGTTCAACGTCGAAATAGGTAAGAGACTCACTACTCCTTTGTTTCATCTTCTTTCTTCTTCTTCCTTCCTTTCTTTTGTGCTGCCTCTTGCTCAATTTTTCTCTTTCTTCTTCACTGTTCGTTAAGTGGGCTGAATGTGTTAAGTGGGTTGAATGAGTAAAATGATAGAGGTTGCGACACCTATTTTATTTTTGTTTTTTCAATATTATATTTACTTATTTATTTAAAATTCTTTACTTATTTATTTAAAATTCTTATTTATTACAATCTCCCCTTATAAAATTTTCTTTATTTCAAATTTACATAATATACTCTAAGCCTTAAATCATTGCATGAAACACATAAACCCTCCATAAAAGTTCATTAAAAGGTTTATCTCATTCTTAAAGATGGATAGTGGATATAATAAAAGGTCCGGTATGAGTAACCCAACTAAACTTCCCCCATCAACTGAAATAGGGAAATAAGTCACCTGAAGCAAACCAACATAATAAGAACACCAAACATTCCGTAACATGCCATAAAGCATAACACTTAACAATCCTTAGTAGCATCAACATCAACATGTTCTTTAGATTCTTTACTAGTAAGAGAATAAACTCAGGGTCGAACTAGCTGTCTTAATTAAACTTGAGCAGAAGCTGAAGCTGTAGACTCGATCCTTTACTGCCCACATACAGTCTTCTGTCAAGGAGCTTTAACTGATTTCTATCCTTTAATGTTTTTGGCCAAGTGAAGGGCAATATCTAGATATGTTTCTAAGCTCATGACACTAGTAACATGTATGAGAGCCCATCAAACATTTACCTATATGTTGTTTTTAACATTTAACACAAGTGACTATGGTGTAACGAGAAGTGCCACCACTGAATCTATCAGAACGAAATACTGTTGTGTCATCTCTCTATCTTTAGAGCTAAGGTTTAGATATCATGTAATATTTAATAGGGCTAAAACTATACCGCATTGCTAATAAATGATCTCAATCCTCCAAGATACCAAACCATGATGTTCTTGGGCTCCACTAGCTCATATTAAAACATAAGGCGCTCAAACAAAATGTACTTCTATTTTGAAAGATTCTTCTGTTAAAAATGATGAAGTCTTAAGAACACATCTTATTTGTAATGTACTAAGTATTTGTGTTGTATCTCTTTTTTCATCTTGGATCAATTTGTAATCTTTTCTCCTCACAGTGACACAAGGGCTACAGGTTCTGCAAGCACAAGAAATAACTTTTCTTTAATTTGATAGAAGTAAACTTCACTCTCCCAACAAGTAGCACGTTCTTATACTCGAAGACATGTTCCACGTTCTAAAATCACTCAAGAAACTTATTTGGATTCATACGGATGTTAAAATATGACAAATCAACCCTCACCCCAAAGTCACCATCGTTTCTCCTATACTCAATATCGAATTAATGCGGGATCAACTCTTCATGGCTAGAAGCTTCTTGGTGAAAAATATTATAATCTTTTCCACTTAAGTGGTCAGCTTTATTATTGCAGATGACTTCCTCATGTTTCCTCTTTTCAAAATCAATGAGAACCAGTTGAAATTGATAGATTTCTGGCAGAATATCCTCCATAGTAAGCTTTTGAAAACCATATTGAGGATTTCTACTTGGCGGCATAATGACTTGTTTCTCGTTTTAGGGGTTGGCTGATATATGATTGTGGATCAAGTGATGACCAAGAGTTTAGATTTATATTGTAGTTTCGATTTTTGGTGGTGGTGGAAATGATAGCTTTTGAAAATATAGGTTTAGGGCTAAAAAATTGGTTTAAATGTAAAAACTTAGAGAATTAGAAAAAATATCAAACGACCCACAGAGAGTCTAAAAGAACAATTTTTTACGTCAAAAATTCTGCTTTTAATGTTCTTTATAATAGATTATATACTAAGGATGGCGAAAAATATACATATAAACTAGCAAAACAAAGAGAAAAAATAGTAATGATTTAACACAAGTGAAGTAAAAATGAAAATCAAAAAGTGATTTTCTTAGAAAAAGATATTCAATATAGGTGGGTGAGTTATTTTGATAAACACTTTAATGAAGTTTCTGAAAATACGATAGACCTTATTGATCTTAATATCGTTAATAATAATAAAATGTTTCATTTTTACCATCACATTAGTTAAAAAAAAGTTGAGGAGGCTTTAAAGAAAACCAAGGGTGGAAAGTCTGTAAGAGTTGATCATATCTCAATTGAAGTGCAAAAATATTTAGGAGATTTGGGAGTTTCTTGGCTTACTAAACTCTTTAATATTATTTAAAAACTAAAAAGATGCCTGAGGAGTAGAAGAAGAGTATTTTTGTCCCCATTTTAAGAAGAAAGGGAATGCACGATAGTCTACAAATTATAGAAGAATTAAGTTGATGTGTCATACATTAAAATTATGAGAGAGAGTAATTGAACATAGGTTAAGATGTATTACAAACATTTCTCATAATCAATTTGGATTTGTGTTGGGCAGGTCTACCATGGAAGCTATACATTTATTGAGAGGTTTGATGGAGAAGTTCAGAGATAATAAAGAATGTACATTTAATTTTTATTGATTTTGAAAAAAATTATGATAAGTTTCAAAAAGAAATCCTTTGGAGAGTTCTTGAAAAGAAAGGTGTTGATATGAATTATATTGAATTCATTAAAGATATGTATACTAGAGCTGTTACTTGTGTTCGGACTGAAGGAGGATTGACCAAATATTTTACTATTTCTATTGGATTACATCAGGGATCGACTTTAAGCCATATCTTTTTGCTTTAGTTATGGATGGTCTTACTGGACATCTACATGAGAATTTATCTTGGTGTATGTCTTTTGCTGATAATATCCTTCTCGTGGATAAGATGAGAGAAAACTTGAATTATGGAGGTCAACATTGGAGTCTAAAGGCCTTCATTTTAAGTAGAACTAAAATTAAATGCATAGAATGTAATTTTAGTAGTAGTAGCTCTAGTGATATAAGTGTAGCATTGGGTGATCAAATTATTAAAAGGTGTGAACAAATTAGATATCTTGGGTCTGTTGTTCAGAGAGATGGTGATATAGTGGGGATGTTAATGGTAGAATTCAAGTTGGTTGGTTGAAGTGGAGGAATGCTTCGGGCCTTTTGTGTGATAGAAAAGTACCGCTTGGACTGAAAAGAAAATTTTATATGACGGTGGTGAGCCTGCAATGCTCTATGGCGTTCAATGTTGGCCTTTAAAAGAGAAGCATAATACTAAATTAAGTGTTTCCGAGATGAGAATGATTAGGTGGATGAGTGGCTTTAAACTTAGAAACAAAATGTGAAATGAATATATCTGTGTTAGGGTTGGTATAGCTCCTGTGATGAACAAAAATTAGAGAAAGTTGTCTTAGATTGTTTGGTCACATTAAACGTCGACTATCTGATGATCCGATTAGAAGAGTAGATGTTTTAGATTCGACTTATGTTTAGGAAGGCAGAGGTAGACCTACGAAGACTTTGGGCTTATTTTATAAAAAATGATCTTAATTTATTAGAACTAGATGAAAATACGACACTAAATATGACGCGAGAAAGATGATTCATGTAGCCAACCCCACCTAGTGGGATTAAGACTTTGTTGTTGTTGTTTTTGCAGGGCTAAAAAACATAGATCCCTAAAATTTACAGCTTGGTAAACTTGAATATCAAATGACACCAATCAGGGTTCTTATATTGTGTGAAAAGATTAAGGGATGGGTAGGACAATAATAGGGTAGGTAATAGAGAAGAGAGGGCTGATAACGGCAAAGTCCGACACAACCAACGGCTAGACAACAAGCCATTTACCAGAAACAACAAGTTTATGCCATCAAACAACATATTGCAACAAATTTGAAGAGGAAGGCTTTCAAAAGTTTGAAAGAGGTCACAATCAAGATCAAATTGGGGTTACAAGCACACCACTAAAGGGAAATCAAATAATACAACAATCCAATAGGAAAATCAAAGAGAGAAAAATCTCCAAATGACATAGAACAAGAAAAAGACTCAAAAACTCGAAAATAAAAATATTTAAATAGTCCGCCAGCAGGATAAAAAATTCTAATTTTAACTAATATAATATAAACATTGAGCCCACTATAATCTAGCGACAATGAATTAGTCGGAAAGCCCCACTACAACAAAGTGTAAGTGGGAAGGACTTTGCTCCGCGTCATGCATGTTACCTCCACTTCTCCAATAAAAAACCCTCTTATAGATCCTTAGATATAAGGAATGTTGATATTCAACTCACAACTATTCCTCCATTGCATTAGATCTCTTAAAATAAGAAGAAAAATTATTTTAAATTTTTTTCTTCATATAGAAATCGCTTGTAGTACCTTGAATGTAAGCTACAAAGCCGAACAACTTAAAATTGTCTCTATTTTAAGAGGTGTAAACTCCCTCTTTCAACTCTAGGTTTCCACCTTTTGTGTCTCCTACAAAAGAAAGAAACTCACCTTCACAATCCCTTATCCATTCATCTACTTGATACCTCCTTGTCTTATGTTGTGTTACTGTCGGCACTAAAAAGTTGGGGGAGTTGCCCGTAAGAAGCTGTCGGTCACCGGAATCAAATCCCATCGCCTGTTTCGGAAAGACGCTTTAATTTACATATAAATTTAAGTTTAGAAAAATATGAAATCAAACTGACCCCATAATCTTCACAGTTTAAATGAAAGAACATTCTACCTCAAATCCTGTATCTATCCTGAGGGATAAACACAAGACTTGAGGATGAGACTCGATCAAATAAACTAAGAAATATATGATGTCCGTTTGGTTTGCGAAACCATTTTATTTGTCAACAAATTCTCCTATTTAATATGAAAAATTAAATAGGGTTTATTTTAAGCTGTGTTTGGAAAAGTTTCCTATAGGGGCAAACCCCTATAATTAATTACATCTTAGACAACCGTAGTTACCAAGGAATACTCTCGATAAAAATTAACAAATATTATCTTCAAAGAGATCAAAAGGATAAGACTTTTCAATAAAATCAGACAAAGAGGTGTGAAAAATGAATGGTTCAAGTTTGGAACATTTATTATAGAATTCAAAGAAGAAAGAACTAGAGGATGTCACAGATCCGAAGGAGAACCTCAGCGACTTCCCAGTCTATCCGATGGTTTGACTTCAGTTTAGAGGAAAAATTATTCAAGTATTTTATCCTGCCAATTTTATTTATTTAGGGCTTACACTTGTATGAAATGATCAAACAAATAATCTTGAAGATGCGAAGATTTAGGTCGTGATGAACGACAGCCTCGGAATCCGAAAACGAGTTAGGACTTAGAGAGCACAGTAGAGCTGTAAAAATGTCTAAAAGAAAAGTTGAGGATTTATGTCGCACCACGCGAACGACCTCGAAATCCTATGGATTGTTTTTAATTCTAAGGAATGATTTAGCTGGGGAAGACATGTTCAGCTGCTGAAGATGGTCGTGCTGCCCACCGCGCTAGCTCCGAGTTCTTTGTCGTGACGAGTTTAAGTTTTCTAAGGTGTCAGGTTATACTGTCAAATCCAGTGGCCCCGTGGTTATAGTTCTTCAGATATTTTATAGGGAACATGTTGAAGTTGTACAGTG
This sequence comes from Phalaenopsis hybrid cultivar, assembly GCA_002079205.1. Lineage (NCBI taxonomy): Eukaryota > Viridiplantae > Streptophyta > Magnoliopsida > Asparagales > Orchidaceae > Phalaenopsis > Phalaenopsis hybrid cultivar. The sequence goes on from JXCR01134696.1 coordinate 181,119, forward strand.
TATAGAATGACAGTAGAGTATCTAGCATAGGACAAATAATAAAGTATGCAATAAATAGAACAATACAACATGCGGTGTAAAGAAAAAATCTGACGGTACAACAGGAAAGTGATTACAAGAAAGTAACATGTTGTAAACATAAAATAAACCTGCATACCTGGGGGATTCGCTGTTCCTTAGATGTAGCTGATGCAACATGTACAAATAATAAAAATTGAGGAAACAAACTGAAATGCATTATATAAACGAGAGCAAGGAAGAAAATAAACGTCATCCAGAAAACCCGAGAAACGACGGTAAATGACCCACGATGAAAAACTCCGGAAAAATCAACGAATAATCCATGACAAAAAGCTCGAGAAAATCGACGGGTAACAATTCAAATAAAATCCTCAAAACCTTGCAAAAATCCCGGAGAAAAGACCACGAGTGCTTTGTCAAAAAATTTCAATAAAACATATGAAAAAGTCCGAAAAGAGGGGACCACAAGCACTTGGGTCGGGGCTAGGCTTATATATATTTGTACTTGAGGGTCGTCAAAGACTACTCGGTCACCCGAATGTATAAAGCCCGCCACTCAACTAGAAGAGTGTCCCATCGAACCTAACTTAGGAAGGTACTTTTAGCCCAAACAAGTAATCAATAGGTGAACAACCAATGTTTAAAATGTATTTAAAATTTATATTTTTAGCATGCACATAGATTTCAGGCATACAAAAGAAGGTCGTATAGCGAAAAATATATTCTTGTTTAGAAAAATGTGTATTTGTTCTTATCAAATTTGTTTTTTTATTAATTTTGAAAAGTGTAGTTATCCACGAGTCGATCACGCTGTCGGGCGTAAGGCCACCAACAACATAAGAAGGTTCGGGTCAACTCCCGCTAGTCTTATGTCGGTGAATGATACTTTCATCCTACAGCTCACCGAGTTCCTGAATCAGATCCTGATAGGTTCCTGAATCGGATCCTGATAGGTTCCTGAATCAGATCTCGATGTCGTAGGATGACATATCTTGTGCTCTATCTCTGGTGTGCCTTTGTCATTACCGCCCTAGGCCCCAAAACAAAATCGACCTACTTGCGACCTTGTTTGATGGTTTCACGTATAGCAAAAGACTATATGTGGACATGTATGTATTGGACATAAACATAAAAAAAGCCGAACCAAAAAACAAGAAAAGAAAGAACAAAAATGGGGTGAGAAAGAGAGACCGATCCACCTAAAACATTGAAAAGAACGAAGGACAAATCAACTCTCAAAACTTGTAACAAAAAGACCTAAAAAGGTAGGTCCCAAGATCAATCGAAAGGAGGACAACAACTAAGGCTCTCGACCAAGGCAACCTAAAGGATCAAGAGGCTCACGGCTAAGACAGTAAACAGGGCCCAGAAAAGAGAGTAGGGGGTCACGGGTAAAGCCAGCAAAAGACACAAAACAGGCCCCCAACAAGTTCTTGGGTAAGAGCAGAAAGAGGCACAAAACAGGCCCCCAACAAGCTCTCGGGTAAGAGCAGAAAGAGGGCACTAGACAAGCCCTCAACAAGAGCAAGGAAGACGCAAAACAACAACCTCTCCAACAAGCCTTTCAAAAAATGACAGCACAAAACACAAGTCAGGTCCTAGGACATGGGTCATAGCCCAACACAAACCACCAAACAAACTCCCAAGAATAGAGACCGCAACCTCCACAGCAAGGTAAACCAAGGCTATTCACAGGTAGGGAGCAACTAAGCATTGAAACTGAATTCCCGAAACAAGCCCCGAAAAAAATATCCCCTCCAACATACATTGCGAGCAAAGACAACAACAATAAAGGACCAATATCGAGCCCCAAACTGAGTTACATATCACACTAAAATGGGTTCTAGATAAGTGTCAAGTTGCAGCGCCATAATTTTCCAAATTAAGCCCTCAAAATAAAATAGAGACAAACCATCATAAGGCGAAGCAGAACCCCTCACAAGGCTAAAACCGCAGCCCAACACAAAACCAACCGTGAGAACAAAAACGAGACCCAAAACCAAACCATTAGAGCAAGGTGAAACCGAGCCCAGCAAGGGCCAAAACTAAGCCCAGCATCAAAATAGGACATAGCTCTGCAGGCATTCAAAACCGCGGTCATGTAAATCCCCAAGCTGATTCATCAAAACAAAATAAAATCGAGTCATTACAAGGCAAAACCGGGCCATCCAAAGGCTAAAGAAAAGTCCTCATGCCTTTAAAACATCAGTATATGGAACCAAGATAGGTTTTTAAACTATAACAGTAATATAGAAAGTATTTTAGGCCACCAATTGTTCTAAGCATGAATTAACTTTACTCAAACATCCAAGCATGAAAGATGTCCCCCTTGAGTGGTCAAACCAAACTATTAAAGCAAACCATAGAACCTTTCCCAAATCAAAGTGAACTTCTTCATAACATGTATTTTAAGCAAAAGAAAGTTATAAGATGCCAAAACCGAGCCCCCAACATATATGAAGGGCCAAATAAACTCTCCAACATCTCATGCTAAATTAGAACAAATGAGGAGTTTCATGATACATATCCCAACATGTTTGAGAGAGGAGCCAACATTATCTCAAAGCCACAGTTTAACATTTCCGATTTGCCTTGAACAAAAAGAAAAGAGAGGAGCCAATAACATGCTATACTTTCACCATTTTAGGCAAGTAATCAAATCTAACTCCTAAAATATGCTCACATTTCTATCTTTCACACGCTGAGGTGATAAATATTTCAAAATATAGGCGCAACTCTAGGCTAGCATGCCATATCAACCACAACACCAAGCTCAAGGTTCGACAGAGAGAAAACCGAAAGGAGTAAAGCACAAAGGTGGTGTTGGTGGGGGGGGGGGGGGGGGGG